>JAJOON010032211.1:0-28412 GCA_029582645.1 Solanum megistacrolobum | reverse complement strand
CTGTAGAACAAGTGAGAGATGTATGAAATGAATTTCATTCTCTTAAGGGTCCTTTATGGACGTTTTTACATTAAGAAATATGTAGAAATATCTAGTCCTTCACTTTAAGTAAGCAGGTACATCACTCCCTTAATTTCTGCCACAAGTTCTTTAAGTAGCTGCATCACCTAGTTGCCCTTTCCTTTTAAAATGCAGTCCACATATTTCCTAAGTAGGTGCATCACCTAGTTACCCTTTCCTTTTAAAATGCAGTCCACATATTTCCTAAGTAGGTGCATCACCTACTTACCACTTATTTAAGTAGGTCAGCAGTTAATCTACTATTAAGAACCTATGTCATTCTTTCTACGTAAGCTACACATGTACGTAAGTAACTTAATTACGTAAGATATCCGAATCAGCAGCTTAAGCAAGTAGGTTGATTACTATGACAAATTATACTTTACTTACTCTATTTAGCCTCAAACCTCTTTCGATTATTGTCAAACCTATTTCAAACCCTCACTACTCACATAGAACTAGTATATGCAAAATATGGGACGTTACAGGGATGCTATCCATACATTGCACAAGGCATAGCATAAGTGTTGCTTGAGGAGAAGCTCCAAGGTAAAGGTAATTAATGGTTTCCATGTGATATTGTTAAGTGTGAAGTTATGACTTCTACGATGTTAATGCTTGTATATGATGTCTTTTATGTTATTCTACATGATATTTCAAAAAGTGGAATAATGCATGGTTTCCAACCAAAATGTCCCCTTTTAAAGCATGTTTTGCATGGTCATCATACTTAGTACATTTTGTGTACTAACCCATATTTCTTCCTGTTTTACTACAACTGTAGGTTTCGGCAAGTGACTTCCTTCTAGCTAGTTGAATTGTTGGATTGCTTTCCTCCAAGATTTGGTATGTCCTCATGGATTCGAGGACAACTTTTAAGTTTCTTTTGTTCATGTAATAGACATTTTAGTCGTTGTTTTGATTGTAAAGGGATGTGTCCCTAGTATGCTTTAAGATTGTGTCTAAGTTGGCCATGTGAGATTTAGACTTCTGTTGTATTTTAAGTTCCTCTTTTAAATGAAATATGATATTTTGGATTTAAATGAGTTTTAATTCAGAACTATTTTCATATCGAATGCAATGAAATGCTATGAGGCTAGTATGAGACCCATTTGGGGTCAAATACGCCGTGTCGTATCCGAGGCCTAGACTCAGGTCGTGACAAGAAATGATCGAATTCTTGTTGGGTTGTGCTAAATTGTTGTTGGGTCTAGTCGGGTGAAGTCTGAGTAACCCATAAATTTGTTGAATGACGCACTTTTCCCGATGATGGAGCGTTTGACATCATTCTTAAGGGCCAAAGTCATCAAATGGACGATTTTGGCTAACCGAGGAGAAGTCTGAGTACCCCGGGAGCATTGGTCTTTTGGGTCTGAGTCTAATTGATTTAGTTTATGTTTTGATTTTGTTTTCGAGGATTGAGGGGTTGATTTTGGAAGTCGCGGTCGAAAGTAGGCACGCTGGGTAGTTTGGTGAGCTGGGTGAAGCTTGCTGAACCACTCGGTGGTTCCCCGAACCCCCCTTGACCGCCTTTAATTTCTTCGTTTTTCTTGATTTTGGTTTTGTAACTTTCGGTGAGAAACCTGAGTTCGCATAGTGCACGCGGCGACTCACCGAAGGTCTTCTTTGATCGCCCTTTTTTTATGCCCCTAACCCTTAAAATATACTATAACTTTCAACGAGATTTTCTGTGCTCGCCGAATGCTATCGCGATGCACCGAAAGGCCATTCCCATCGCTGACATGCCAATTTTTCTCAAAATTTTTTAGCCATTCCTTCTGGCGAGCCCGATTATGTCTGCAAATTATTTTTCTGCAACTTTTCTTGAACTGTTCCTAACTTTCTATGATGTTTTTGTAGATATGGCTAGACCAAAAGTGGCATGTAGAGATATGATGCCCTGCAAGAGGGCTAAGGGAATAACAATTAATGAGGATGCAGCTGAATCTAGGGCAAAGGCTACTATACTTCCAACCACAGGTGGGAAGGGAAAAGGGAAGGGCAAGGCACCTGCTCCTGCGCCACCGGAGGCCAGCTCCGAGAGTAACGGAATTTATGCCACTCACCTCACCACTTCTTAAAGTGAGGGCGAGCACCAGCTATGGTCTTCTGGGCTTGAGGATAAGCCACTTTTAGCCCAGAGAGCAGAGCTGTAATCCAAAATGTTGAATGATCCATATCGGATCAGGACACTCCAGGCCACTACTCCTCCCCCTGCTCCAGCACAAGCTATGGTCTCAGCGCCACCTGCACATGGTCCAACTTCTAGATCTATGAATAGACTGAAGATTGAGGGGCTGAGGACCATTATTGAGGAGAAACAGTTGTCGATAGATGGAGTAATAGACCGATACCCAGATAAATGGCGTACCATAAAGGCCCACAAGTTTGAGATTTTCACTAAACCCAAGGGTTCCTATATTCCTAGTTGGGTTCGAGAGTTTTACACTGTATATGGGGCCTGGTACCACAGGGAAACAGAAAAGCTGCAACCTTCAAGTTAGTAGACTACATAGTTTGTCTGGAAAAATAAGGTACAGTGTGATAGCGATGATAATAATGTTGTATTGGGATGCATCGACAATATTGCAGACGACTACCAGTATATGATTAAGACAAAGTCCTTGGAGACCTATGAAAAGTTGGTTAGCTTCTCTTCTATCTGATGGTACCCCTAGGTGGATCGAAGCTGGAATGCAAATTGACAAGAAAGACCTCAATGTGGCAGCAAGGTACTGGTTTGGCTTCATCAGTAGCACCATTATGCCATCACAGAACGAGTCCATCCTCCGTCACACAAATGTGGCCTGTCTGGGATCGATCATCGCAGGGAAGCGTATAAATTTTGGCATGATCAATACACAGGAAATGGACATGAGGGCCAAGTAGCGGCAAACTTCTCTCCCATTTCCAGTGCTGATCACCAAGTTGTGCAGACAAGCTCGAGTACCTCGAGATGAGACGAAGATTGTGGAAGTGACTCCTACCTTCTTTACCGACATTCGGAGGATTGAGGCAGAATATTTGAAAGAAGAGGCAGAGAAGAAGAAGGCAACCCCGGTGGACACATCCCCGATTATGGATACTGATTCATTAGCTGCAGAGGCACCTTTGCCTACTCTGGCCCCTGGGCCTTTAGGTATATCTAGCACTTCCCCTTCTATGATGCCTAGTTCCTCTACAGCTCACTTGCCTCATACATCAAGTGCCTCTACTGTTTCTACTTCCCGACCACCACTCACCCAAGATGCATTACTACGAATAGGGCAGCTAGCCCATTCTGCTGATAGGAGCGCCTCTAGGCTTGAGGCCACCATTCCTGGCATGATCGAGATGGCCCTTGTTGATGCTGTGACACCCCTAAGTTTGACTACTGATGCCCCTGTGGTAAGGGGCCACTAAGGAGGTAATGACTCTAAAGGCCGCTATTGCTGAGTTGAGGAAGGATGTGGACAAGCTGAAGTTCACCGACATGTCGATGATTTTTAGGACTGTGGAGATCCCCGATATGCCAGTTGATCCAGATGTTTCTCCGGCTACCACCGGCGATTAGGTTCGAACTGAGGAGGTAGATGATGCCGAGTGTAAGACTGAGACCGATGAGGAGCAGCTTGGTGTTGATGAGGAGGATTCTTATGAAGGCCTACAAAGTTTAAGGAGGCCATGGTAGATTCAGTTGTGCAGATCTCTTTGGCAATCACACCCATGGCTGATCCTAGTGGTACTACCAGTGTTGATGTGACACCGGGCACTGATGCCCGGACAGATGGAGCGACTGTGTAGACAGGACCCATCTTTACCTCCCTCTCTGTCACTTTTATTGATTTTTAGTATTTTGTTGCATTTGAGGGAAAATTACTTTTATTTGTGATGGGGTGAGGTATTTCCATACCTACATCTTGGGATTATAATTTTTGTATATATTTGGTTTTTGTGTTTGAATTGTGTTTTGACACTATTTTGTGGAAGTTTAAGCTTATGGCTCCTTATTTTAAATGCAAATAGTTTTTGACCTTTCTAAAAAATTGTGCCACCTCTTGTTGTGGTTGAATGTGGTTGTTCTTGTGCAAATTTGAGTGTCGGTCTTGATCAATACCAATGACTTGAATAGTGCTCTTAATAAAAAAAAATGAATGTGCGGCTACGATGAGGCCAAATGAAGTAGTATAGACAATATGTGAACTTTTTGCATCTCGTTGTGACTAGTCGATTATCCAATGAATCTCTTGTGATGAACATTGCACACTAGAGAAAGTGTGGAGTCTTGTTTGATATTGGTACCAATGCCTTGTGTGATCAGCTTACCGTAAACCTTGTGTGATGACACCTAGAATTTGCCCCGTTGGTCCGGTTGACTAACTGATGCAAGCTCTTGAAATGATCTTAGGCAACAATTTTGAAGGGTGAAGCAATTTGACAATATACCTCCTTTATGGCCAACCTTGTGAGTATGTGAACCTTGCTTGAACTCTCTTTTTGAGCCTTATCCATTTCTTGGAAGAAACTTGAGTAAATGAAACCTCTCTTTATCTATTCACCTTTAATCCTAATGAAGTGTGGTTTGTTTGAATAGCCAACTTAGGCCAAAAGCCTAAGATAAGGGTGTGGTGAAAGGAGAAGGTAAATCAAGAACTGCGAAGAAATCCCCCTTTGATCCATGGTTGTGATAAAGATGGAACCCCACCATACAAAAAATAAAAAATAAAAAATAAAAGAAGAATGAAAAAGAAAAAGAACGAAAAAGTTGAGAAATAAAGTTGTGAAAGTGCAAAAGAAAGGGGTGTCCGGTATTCCATGAGAGTTGAACAATGGGGTGAGTTTTGAGCATAGGCGAAATTGTTGAAGAAAATGAAAAAAAGTGATGTTCATAACACATTTCATGAGGATAGCATCCATTGAGCCTAAATGACCATACCTTTACACTAAGACTCATTACAAGCCTTGAAAAGGCCTTTTTTATCTTGAGTGAGCTGAACCGAATGTTGGTTGGAAAATAAGGGCAAACGTATGGGTGAAGTAATGCATGTGATCATCTTTGTGAGTGTGAGAGTTGTATGTGATTCCAGAGCTTTAGATTATTGAAGAATAGTGTGTGAATATCGAATCATTCTTCATGTGAGGGCATTTGAGTACCTTTGTTGGGCTTGAACTTGTATTTGAATCAAGTATTGTAAACTTGAGAATATTTGGTAATGGCTCATCACAACTTGAACCTTTGAGTGCACAATTTATCCTTGCATGAGTAAGTTGAGTCTTGTTGTGTGCATTCAAGATTGAGTCTTATGAAGCACTGTTTGAGGTATCCTATTTGAACTACTGAACTTGAGTTTTACTTGAGGAGGGTGTTGATGAGTCCGAGATTTGGACTCATTTAGGACTGTATTTGTATAGATTTAGTGTCCTCAAATGCTTAATTTGTGCCAATAACTGATGAAAAACCCTTGATTTCTAGGTACATGGATTGAGGAACAAAGCAAGGACACTAATTTGCAAAAATAAACAAAGTAAACTGAAAGAATGAAGAAAAGTAAGCCTGGTGATAGCCAAGTCTGCTTGGCAAGTCGCCAAACGGCTTCTTGACCGCCTAAAGTTCCAGTGTGCCAAGCCCTGAAGGAAAGAACCAAGTTGGCGAGAGAAAGGAGTAGTCGGCGGATCACCGAGTGGTTCCGCGAGGAAGTGTTAGATCGCCCAAAGTTATAGACATTGAGGATGCTGAAGAACAAGGCAGAAAGGCGATGGAATTAACCGAAGGCCGGATAGCCGAGTGGATCGGCAAGCTTGACTTACTACGCCGAGTGGCCCTTCGCAACACATTTTTGGTGACTATAAATACATTTTTGAACATTTAGTTTAGTATCTTGGAATCTATTTTTGGATCATTATTTATTCTAGATAGTTTTTGAACATTGAGACAAGTTTTCTCATGTTTTTCCTTAGCTTTGAAGAATTGAAGTTTTTCACTTTTTAGAAATTGGGAGTGGGTCTTTGAGATTCTTCAACTTGGAACATTGTAAAGACGAAATCAATCTTACCCAGTTGATGGAAATTCAATCTGGTAATGATTTTTATCTTTTTATAATGTCTAGCTAAAACTCCAATTCTTGGTGTGTGATTATGTGATTATGGACTGATTTGGGTATTGTTAATTGTTAGTTTAAATGTTGTTTAGAAGTAGATTCAATCATTAATTATGGTTTAATTTCAGAACTGTAGTTACAAATCCAATTCTACCTTTGTGTTTTTGGCTTGCTCGAGAGAGAGGTTTTAAAACCAAGATTATTGATTGATGGTCTGTGGGTATTGGGTTGACATGGGTTCATCTCGAGAGAGTGAATCCTAAACCCAATTCCACATATTCAGCTCAATAGAGTGAATAGACTAAAGTGTGGGTTGTTCTTATTTTGCATGCTTTTTGATGTTCGAGAGAAATCGACTTCATTCATGGTAAATTGTTCGAGAGAAAGTTTACCTCCTCTATAGCCTAGCTTACTCACTAATATCTAGCTATTTTTTCATAGTTGCAATTATCCAGTTGTCTACATTAGCCTATAATCGAATCACATCCCAAGAACCCATCTCATCATTGTTATTTCGTATTGTTTGCTGCTATTTGTAGTTGATAATTAAAACCAAAACCCCCTTATTTGACATTCGTGTCACCCCCTGATTTGAATTATATTTTTATTCGATAAATTTGATTCCTATGATTGATTTGAGCATATTCGCACTTCCCAATTGACTCTCAAACACGTACTGCTTCCTGTGGGATTCGACCCCAACTCATTGGGTTGAGCTTTATACAAACTGGCGAGCGTTGACACTTAGAATTGGAAGAAGTGTCCTTGAAACGTTAATCATGTGTTGAATCACCTCATTATATGTTCATTACTCTACACTTGTATAATTATCCTCCTATGTGCTAATATAGAAATGGTATTCACAACAGCAAGCTTGGTAAATTCTCCTCTTAGTCAATTGAAGTCAATTGTGCCATTTAAGCTCATAAGTAATGCATTGATGTTACATAGCTCCTTATGTCATTGTTACTACCTTGGAGTCATTATTTTCATGACTTCTACTACTGGTCCATGGTTCAAAATCACAAAAATGATTATGACCAATTAAACAATAATCTCAAAAATTAAAGAAACTGAAGTGAAGGAATCCGTATAATTAAGGGTCGCAACCCAGGGGCAAATGCCTAGCATGGGTCGATCCTAATTGGTATAGAAGGGTGGCAGCACAGGGGTAAAAGAGTAACATGGGCCGATACCAATTTGTGTAAAATTGAGGACCGCATCCTAGGGGTAAAAATGCCTAGCATGGGTAATCCTCTTCTACCACTGATCAGCTGGTCATTTGTATCACATGCCTTACAAAGATTATAACACACAGAAACGTCAAGAAACAAATGTAACATACATGATCCCACAAGAGTAAACAAAGGTGGTCTTTTGTTATGATATTGCATTTATATCTGGATACTTGACTTCATTAATGCCCTTATTTTAAACATGATTTTGCCTTACATATTAAGTACATTTTTTCGTACTGACGTCCCTTATAAGGACACTGCATTTCATGATCCAGGCATAAGTACTCTAGCTAGTAGACCTCTTTAGTAGGAGCACAGGTACAAAGCTGCTATTGGTGAAGCTCAGGGTTGATTCGGGGCTTACCGAGTCTTTGGCACCAATTTTGTTACTGTATGATAGTTAAGGGTAAGGCGGGGCATTGTCCCACCCTAATCTACGATTTTCTATCTTTTAGAGGCTTTGTAGACTAATGTATATAGTTCACTTACGCCTTGTCTCTAAACAAGTTGTTCCCTCAACGGCCAAGTCTTGTACATAAATTTTGGGTCTAGTTATGTTGGTTCGTATCGCTGCATCCCATGTGAACTTGTTACATGTTATATGAATAGTAAGAACATGTTACATGTTGGTTCTCTCGGGCCTTTAGGGCTTCAAGTGCCTGTTTGTTTTAATGGGATTTGAGGTGTGACAAACCGCTGCATTTTCAAGTTCAAATGAGCCCCAAAGCAGGTAAACCCAGATTTTGCCGATTTTCGTGTGCTATAGTCTATGGATTTTTTGTGATCTCGAATTCTCAAAAAAATGGTCAAATTTTTTCATGTATGTCCGTTAAGACCTTAGTAAAGGAGCCAGTTCGTCTCCAGGGGCAAACGACCGCATTTTCAAGTTCAAACGATCCCCAAAGAAGGTAAACACAGATTTTGCTGATTTGCATGTGCTATCCACGAATTTTTTGTGATCCCAAATTCCACAAAAAATGGCCGAAATTCTTCATGGACGTCTTTTAAGACCTTAGTAATGGAGTCAGTTCGTCCCCAGGGGCAAACGGTCGAATTTTCAAGTTCAAACGAGCCTCAAAGCAAGTAAACCTAGATTTTGCCGTTTTTCGTGTGGTATAGTCCATGATTTTTGTGATCTCGAATTCCAAAAAAACTGGCCAAAATTTTTCATGGATGTCCGTTAAGACCTTAATAATGGAGCCACTTCGTCCCCAGGGGAAAACGACCGTATTTTGAAGTTCAAACGAGCCCCAAAGTAGATAAACCCAGATTTTCAATGGATTTTTTGTGGTCCCGAATTCCAAAAAAAACTTGGCCGAAATATGTCATGGACGTCCGTTAAGACCTTAGTAATGGAGCCAGTTCGTCCCCATGGGTAAACGGCCGCATTTTTAAGTTCAAACGAGCCCAGAGCAGGTAAACCTTTATTTTATCTACTTTCGTGTGTTATAATCCATGGATTTTTTGTGATCCCGAATTACAAAATAAAAAATGGCCCAAATTTTTCTTGAACGTCCGTTAAGTCCTTAGTAATGGAGTCATTTCGTCCCTAGGGGCAAATAGCTACATTTCAAGTTCAAAGTAGCCCCAAAGTGGGTAAACCCAGATTTTGCCAATTTTGTGTGCTTAGTCAATGGATTTTTTATGATCCCGAATTCCAAAAAAAAATTCCAAAATTTTTCATGGACGTCTCTTAAGACCTTAGTAATGGAGCCAATTCATCCCTAGGGGCAAACGCCGCATTTTAAAGTTCAAACGAGCCCCAGAGTCGGTAATCCCAGATTTTGCCAAATTTTGTGTGCTATAGTCCATGGTTTTTTTATTATTCTGAATTCCAAAAAAATGGCCAAAAATTTTCATGGACGTCTGTTAAGAACGTAGTAAATGAGCTAGTTCGTCCGAGGGGTAAAAAATCACATTTTCAAGTCCAAACGAGCCCCGAAACAGGTAAACCTAGATTTTGTCAATTTTCGTATATTATACTACATGGCTTTTTTGTGGTCCCGAATTCCAAGAATAAAATGGCCGAAATATTTCATGGACGCCGTTAAATCCTTAGTAATAGAGCCAATTTATCCCAGGGGCAAATGACTGTATTTTAAAGTTCAAACAAACACCAAAGCAGGTAAACCCTAATTTTTCCGATTTTCGTTTTCTATAGTCCATGGATTTTTTGTGATCCCGAATTTTTAAAAAAAATGGTTGAAATTTTTCATGGACGTCCGTTAAGACCTTAGTAATGGAGCCAGTTCGTCCCCAGAGACAAACGATCGCATTTTCAAGTTCAAACGACGTCGAAGCAGGTAAAGCCATATTTTGCCAATTTTCGTGTGCTAGTGTCGATGGATTTTTTTTGATCCCGAATTCCAAAAAACAAATGGCCGAAATATTTCATGGACATCTTTTAAGACCATAGTTATGGAGTCAGTTCATCTCCATGGGAAAATTGCCGTATTTACAAATTCAAACGAGCCCCAAAGCAGCAAAACCCAGATTTTGCCGATTTTCGTGTGCTATAATCAATGGATTTTTTGTGATCTCGAATTCAAAAAAATGAGTGCATCTTCAAGTTAAAACAATCCCCCAAGCAGGTAAATCTAGATTTTGCCGATTCTAGTGTGGTATAGTCCATTTATTTTTTGTGATCTCGAATTCCAAAAAATTGGCTGAAATTTTTGAAGGACGTGTGTTAATAAGGGAGCCTATTCGTCCCTTGGGGCAAACGGCCACATTTTCAAGTTCAAACGAGCCCCAATGCAGGTAAACCAACATTTTGCCAATTTTCGCGTGCTATAGTCCATGGATTTTTTGTGATCTCGAATCAAAAAAAAAAAGGCCAAAATCTTTCATGGACATTTGTTAAGACCATAGTAATGGAGCCAGTTCATCCCCAGGGGCAAACAACCGCATTTTCAAGTTCAAACGATCCCCAATGAAGGTAAACCCAAATTTTGCCAATTTTCATGTACTATAGTTCATGGATTTTTTGTGATCACGAATTCCAAAAAAAATGGCCGAAATTTTTCATGCACGTCCGTTAAGACCTTAGTAATGGTCCAGTTTATCCCCAGGGGCAAACGACCACATTTTAAAGTTCAAACGATCCCCAAAGCAAGCAAACCTATATTTTGCCGATTTTTGTGTGCTATATAGTCCAAGGATTTTTGGTGATCCAGAATTCCGAAAAATAAATGGCCAAAATTTTTCATGGACTTTCATTAAGAACTTAGTAATGGAGCTAGTTCGTCCCCAGGGGCAAACAACCGCAATTTCAAGTTCAAATGAGCCCCTAAACATGTAACCACATATTTTGCCGATTTTCTTTTGCTATACATGGATTTTTTCTGATTCCGAATGACAAAAAAAAATGGCCGAAATTTTTCATGGACGTCTATTAAGACCTTAGTAATGGGAGCTAGTTCGTCCCCAAAGACAAACGGCCGCATTATCAAGTTCAAACGAGGCCCAAAGCAGTTCATCCCAGATTTTGCCAATTTTCGTGTGTTATAATCCATGGATTTTTTGTGATCCCGAATTCTGAAAAAAAAAATGGCCAAAATTTTCACATGGACGTCTGTTAAGACCTTAGTAATGGAGGCAGTTCGTCCCCAGGAGCAAACAACCACATTTTCAAGTTCAAACGGGGCCCTAAGCAGGTAAACCCAGTGTTTGTCGATTTTTGTGTGCTATAGTCCATGGTTTTTTTTATCACGAATTCCCAAAGAAAATGGCTGAAATTTTTCATGGACGTTTGTTAAGACCTTAGTCATGGAGCTAGTTCGTCCTCAGAGGCGAATGGACGCATCTTCAAGTTCAAACGAGCCCTAAAAAGGTAAACCCATATATTGCCCATTTTCGTGTGTTTTAGTCAATGGATTTTTTGTGATCCCAAATTTGAAAAAATGGCTGAAATTTTTCATATACGTCTGTTAAGACCTTAGTAATGAACCTAGTTCATCCCTTGGGGAAAACGACGACATTTTCGAGTTCAAACAATCCCCAAAGTATGTTAACCTAGATTTTGCCGATTTTCGTGTGCTAGTCCATTGATTTTTTGTGATCCCGAATTCCAAAAATAATCGGCAAAATTTTTCATGGACATCCATTAAGACCTTAGTAAGAGCCAGTTCGTCCCCAGGGACAAACGACCGCATTTTCAAGTTCAAACGAGCCGCAGAGCAGGTAAACCTAGATTTTGCCAATTTTCGTGTGCTATAGTCCATGGATTTTTTGTGATCCCGAATTCCAAAACAAATGGCCGAAATTTTTCATGGACCTCTATTAAGGCCTTAGTAATGGAGCTAATGCATACCCATGGGGTAAAAAACCACATTTTCAAGTTCAAACGAGCTAGAAAGCAGGTAAACCCAAATTTTAGAGATTTTCGTGTGCTATAGTCTATGGATTTGTTGTGATCCTGAATTCCAAAAAAAAAATAGCCAAAATTTTCATGGATGTCTGTTAAGACCTTCATAATGGAGCTTTTTCATCCCCAGGGGAAAACAACCGCATTTTCAAGTTCAAACGAACCCCAAAGAAGGTAAACCCAGATTTTGTAGATTTTAGTGTGCTATAGTCCATTGATTTTTTGTGATCTTAAATTCCAAAAAAATGGCCAAATTTTTTCGTGGAGGTCCATTAAGACCTTAGTAATAGAGCCAGTTCGTCCCTAGGGGCAAACGATCGCATTTTCAAGTTCAAATGAGCCGCAAAGCAGGTAAACTTAGATTTTGCCGATTTTCGTGTACTATATGGGTTTTGTGATCCTCAATTCGAAAACAAAATGGCTAAAAAATTTCATGGACATCTATAAAGACCTTAGTAATGGATCAAGTTCGTCCCCAGGGGTAAAACACCGCAATTTCAAGTTCAGACAAGCGCCAAAGTAGGTAAACCCATATTTTGCCTATTTTTGTGTGCTATATAGACCATTGATTTTTTGTGATCCCGAATTCCAAAAGAAAATGGCCGAATTTTTTCATGGACCTCTATTAGAACCTTAATAATGGAGCCAGTTCATCCCTAGGGGTAAACAATTGCATTTTCAAGTTCAAACAAGCCTGATGCAGGTAAACCCAGATTTTGTCGATTTTCGTATGCTATAGCTTATGAATTTTTTGTGATCCCGAATTCCAACAAACAAATAGCTGAAATTTTTCGTGGTCGTCCGTTAAGACATTCGTAATGGAGCCATTTCATCCCTAGGAGCAAACAACCGCATTTTCAAGGTCAAATGAGCCCTAAATCAGGTAAACCAAGATTTTGCCGATTTTTGTTTGTTATAGTCTATGGAATTTTTGTGATCTCAAATTCCAAAATAAATGGCCAAAATTTTTCGTGGACGTCTGTTAAGACCTTAGTAATAGAGCCAGTTCCTCCCTAGGGGCAAACCACCGCATTTTCAAGTTTAAACGATCCCCAAAGCAGGTAAACCCATATTTTGCCGATTTTCATGTGCTATCCATGGATTTTTTTATTTTCCCGAATTCCAAAAAAAAAGACCGAAATTTTTCATGGACGTCCTTGAAGACCTTAATAGTTGAGCCAGTTTATCCCAAGGGGCAAACATTCCCATTTTCAAGTTCAAACGAGCCACTTTACCAATTTTCGTGTGCTATAGTTCATAGATTTTTTTTAATCCCAAATTCCAAAAAGAATTTGATAAGAATCGTGTTACCACAATAAACAAGAACATCATGTTGAAGCGAAATAATATAGATTAAAGACAAATATTGAAAGATATGTGAAATTCATGAATAAAATCCCCAATTGCAAGATAAAGTGCTAAGAACCCTGATTGATCTTAGTATTTAAAATTAGCGGATGAAGATTAATTATAATACTAATAGAGTCAATTGAAGAACTTAGACCAAAAAGTGATCTAGACCATTATTACGAAGAAATTAGACACAACAATTAGTATAAGACTAATCACCTTCTTTAATTTACGAATAGAAACCAAAGATATAAAATTAAGAATTAATCTTACCTCTTAAAGAATCGTTCTTATAAGGTTGTAAGATAAATCCATAGCCACCACACACATAGGTGTAAAGAAGAGAAACCTTTCTAATAATATTAATCATGTATGTCTTAAAATAATAAAATCAACCCCTATATATAGGGAAAGCGTATCCCAAATAGAATAGGATTTAAATCCTACTTTTATCAAAACTTTAAACTAGGTAATTTTTAAACCAGGAAACTTTAAAACAGGAAAAGTTTAAACTAGGAAACTTTTTAAACTAGGAAAACTTTTAAACTAGGAAACTATTAAAATAGAAACTTTTTGACTTTGAGCGTTAAGCTTTTTGGACTCTTTTATTGGGCTTCGTGTGACCCAATCTTCTTTCTTTTGGGCTTGAATTTGGACACCTCTTTCGTGATAAACATATTCTTGATTTTGTATTGAAGCCTGTCAACTTTAGTACAAGTAGGCTGACATGGATGCTATCATTCCCCTCTTCTTGAAAACAATTCATCCCCGAATTTAAATCTCTCAAAATCAAGACGACATGCATTAGCAAACAAGATCCATTACTCGGAAGCAACAATGGTAGGAACAAAACATGATAGTGACCATGTGTCCATTTAACCCAATGAATCCTGGCATGTATAAATGCACCCTTATAAAGCATGTGAACATCTCCCAATAGCAAATTCTCCTACTTATATAAACACAGAGAACTCCTTGTCTAGATGCCATTGCGAAAGATACATGAAACTTCAATTTAGTCCTATCAAGAAAGAACTCCACTGGGCATGACAAAGACAATAAAAAATTCCTATCAAATTGAACACTTTTATGATATAGCCAAGCATCTTCAATTATACCTCCCAAAGATTCTTCCACATAAATACTAGTCACCCATTCTTCAATATACATTGTATCCAAATAAGCATTGTAGTGCTCATAATAATGTACCTCATCATCACTAGTAGCAAACAGCCTATTCAACTCACAGTAACCAACACTTGAAGAATTATGACTCATTACATATAAAGAATCATATTCCAACAAGTTGTTACACAAAAACACTTGAATAAGAGAAGAATAAACTAACTTATTCACAATCTTCCACGCACAAACATCACACCTCTTTTGAACAAGTGGAAATCCACAATAAACTATGTCATGCTCAACTTTATAAGAGCTCAAATTACTCTTATTGAACTTGTCGATTGAAGTTAGTGACTTATTATACATCAAAATATCATCATCCTCAAAATCAATGAAGTCACCAACATAAGAATTAAGAGTGTAGTTCGTTACCTCCAAGAAAACTTTAGGTGTTTTAGGAATACCAAGAATGTGAATAAACCAATTATACATACCATACTTGGTTTTATGTAGCAAAGGAAATACATCACCTCATTTTTTCCTTTCTCATTGGTGTTAGATTCACGATTTCCTTGTTGAACCTTCTGTTATGAGCCTTATCTTGGACATATCCAAAATAATTCTTTTTACCTTTATCGTTCTCATCAACATACACTTTCTCAATAGGACTTGTAGTATCAACATACACTTTCTCAATAGGACTTGTAGTATCAACCACTTTAGCATTAAGTTCATCCAATAACTTGGGTTTTTCAATGCATACTTTCCCATGGTTGTCTACAAGAGAGTCAAAACAACTAGAAGAAGAAGTAGGAATGCTAGAGTTAGAATATGAAATAACCTCACTCAAACTCTCTTGTTTTTCTCTCTCGACCTCACTATCATCCTTTTCTTTTCTTTTCTTCTCTCATGGTCATTTCTCTTTTCTTTTCTCTCATTCTCACTTTTTTTCTTAGTTGACATCCCATTCTCTTCACACAACACACCCTCTCCTTTTTCCTCTCTTGGGATGTCAGAATGATCTCCTTTTCTCCTCTCTCTCTTTTCTCTCTCAAATTTCTTCATTGCTTCTTTCACGCGTTTTTGATCTTCATAAACTTGGGCTGGAGTTAAAGGTGCAAGTGTATATTTTCTTTTGTTTAGCTCAAGAGAAACTCTATCCTTTCTCCTATCATGAATTGTATTCCTATTAAATTGCCATGGCCGCCCAAGAATAATGTGACAATCTTGCATTGGAATGACATCACAAAGAACATTATCAGAATATCTTCCTATGGAGAAAGAAATCATGCATTGCTTAGTCAACTTAAGCTCATTAAAATAATTCAACCATTGCCACTTATAAGGGGTAGTGTGTTTAATGCATGTAAGTTTCAACTTCTCCACAACGTATGAACTTACACATTAGTACCACTTTCACTATCAATTATCATAGAGAAAATATTACCATTTATCCCACACCTTGTATGGAAAATAGTTTCTCTCCTTAAATTAGTTACGGTGACATCCTTCTTTTTCAATCATTTAATCAACACATCAACCCAATTAATGTCATTTTGAGTTCTAACTTCATTTTAACCTGTTTTAAACATGTCAAAAAAATATCAAAGAAACAAATATCTCTCAATTTGACTTTTTGTCTCTCTATTGATCTCACTCTCTCTTGCCTTTTCCAAGTCAAATTACTACCTTTGGATGGATCCTTTAGGATTTATATATAAGCCTTATTAGTAACATCCTTTTAAAAGTAAGATGTAGCAAAAAAGAAATTTATCAAAACCTAGATAAATTGGGATAGATGATACAAGAAATAAGACCACTTTGTGAAACAACAAAAAAACATCAAATTTCCCTTCTTCTTGATTTTCATTTTTGAGACAGAAAATCAAGAGTCAAAACAAATCCGGAGTTTCTTCAAAATACTTTTATTCTCAAGAAATTGAATTTTCTCTTTCTTATTGTAATTTTCTTTTTCTTTTTTTTTGCTGAACTTTTAAGCAACTACAAAAGATTATTATTTTTGATACTCCCAAGATTATCAAGAACGAAACCTTGATAGAACCGCTCTGATACGACTTGATAAGAATCAGGTTACCATAATAAACAAGAAAATAATGCGGAAGAGAATTTATAAAGATTAAAGACAAAAATTGAAAGATATGTGAAATTTAAGAATAAAATCCCCATATTCAAGATAAAGTGCTAAGAACCCTAATTGATCTTAATATTCAAAATTAGCGGATTAAGATTAATTACGATACTAGTAGAGTCAATTCAAGTACTTAGATAAAAAAGTGATCAAGACCCCTATTACGAAGAAATTAGAGACAACAATTAGTATAATACTAATCACCTTCTTTAATTTACGAATAGAAACCAAAGATATAAAATTAAGAATTAATCTTACCTTTTAAATAATCGTTCTTATAAGGTTGTAAGATAAATCCATAGTCACCACACACAAAGGAGCAAAGAAGAGAAACCTCTCAAATAATATTAATCATGTCTGTCTTAAAATAATAAAATCAACCCCTATATATAGGGAAAACCTATCCCTAATAGAATAGGATTTAAATCCTACTTTTATCGAAACTTTAACTAGGTAATTTTTAAACCAAGAAACATTAAAATAGGAAAAATTTTAACTAGGAAACTTTTTAAATTTGGAAAAATTTTAAACTAGGAAACTTTTAAAATAGGAACTTTTTTACTTTGAGCGTTCAGCTTTTTAGATTCTTTTATTGGGCTTCGTGTGACCCAATCTTCTTTCTTTTGGGCTTGAATTTGGACATCTCTTTCATGATAAACATATTTTTGATTTTGTATTGAAGCCTGTCAAGTTTAGCACAAGTAGGCTGGCATGGATGCTATCAAAAATGGTTGAAATTTTTCTTGGATGTCCGTTAAGTCCTTAGTAATGTAGCCAGTTTATACGTCCAAACTTACACCTCAATGAAGAGATATAAACGATCGAAATCAATTTATAGAACTCAACGTGAGTTGAGGTCGATCCCACAGAGAATTTCTTTATAGAAATAATTTCACTGTCGCGTTTTACTCAAATGTCGTTATTATTTCCTAAAGAAACAGTTACGGAAAGTAAAGTGGGTTTAGATATAAAGCTCTAGTAACCAAGGGTTGTTAACTAAGATCTAATTTAGCAATTAATAGAATATCAGTTCTAAAGTTGTTTTGATAATTAAATGAAATTAGAATTGTGTTCCCCATAACGCTGCATCTAATGTTTTCTGTGTTTGAGTTTCAAGCAATTTATCTCTACAAAATATAAGCGAGATACATATATCTGATACTTCTCAGTATATTCAGATAATTTTCACTCAAGTCCTCTCGGTCCCAGAGTGTTACACGTTTTACCCTCGCTTACAATAGTGTTAAAGTTCTTTTCTCTCGAACTTGAACTTTGACTCCATTTCTTTAGGTTAATTTAGCTTTTTTCTAACTATCATTTTTCTCTCGAACAAATGATAGACACAAGCTCACCGTAATCCATGCACTCATTAGAATACATGAATAACAAAAGCTAAATTTTACTTTGCAAATGTAAATCGCCTTTCACTGGTTTTACGAAATTACACTTAGATTTACGTCGTGGATCCCACAAATCCAAGTTGTGGTATCTAGCCACTCATGATTTCACGTAAACATACAGAAGAATATAATGAAAACAAGAAGAGAAAAATACTTATGAAAATAAGCAAATCGATACGTAGTTTGATAATTCAAGAATCGGAAATTCAACTTACAAACTTATTTCGATCTTAATCTTCAAAAACCAAAAGCTAAGAATATTTGAAAACTTGTTCTTTGTTCCAAATAAGACGAGATAAAAAGTCAAAAATGAACTAATTAATTCAAATAAAGTGTTTTTCAAAAGAGTCCTACTCGAGGACTGAACTGTAGGACACTTCACGGAGGTCACCACGGTCCATAAAGGACTTCACAATCCATGAAGCCCTTTGTGGTCTTCACTTAGAGTTCCCCAAGCTTGGGTCTTCAATGCTTGAATTCTGGCTCATCATCACGGGCAATACCACAGGTCGTTCTAGTGACCACGGTCCGTGTAGATGCATGTGGGCTTCACTTGGTCCCTTCCCAATTCAGTTCCTCGAGGCCTAAGCATTGAATCATCATCACGATCACCACCACGGGCCGTTATGGGGACCACAGACCGTGGGGCCTTCATGGTCTTTACTTGGTTTCCCTTGCACTCCATCTTCCCAAGGTCCAAACACTATCTCAGCTTCACGATCACAACCACGGACCGTTATAGGACCACCGTCCGTGAGGTTGGCCGTGATCTTTACTTGGTCGAACTCAATTTCAAATTCCCTAATCCTTCATACTGGAAATGCATCACGACTGGAACCACGGTTCATGGTGCTCGTGGTTATCACTTTATCAAAATCATTTTCTGTTTGTTTTTCCATTTTTCCCACGCAAGCAAAATTATGTCTATACATTCAACAAACACATCAAAGCATACAAAAATAAACTCGATTCTAGCATTAATTCTTAGTTTTCAAGCATAAAATGTGCCAAGATTTCGCGGCACATCAACAACCTCAACTTAGAACTATTACTTGTCCTCAAGTGATGAGAAAGTAACACATTCAGTCCTCAAATTATTCAAACACTTTTGAAACTACGCAACAACCATCTCAAACACAACTTATATCCAAAACCATAAATCTAACATGCAAGAATCAATATATGACATCTCATTACTCACAGTCGATCATGCTTATGTCTGTGAACTATCAACTAACACAATCTACTCTTAAATGCAATCACTGTGTCCTCACACCAAAGAAGTCCCTCACTCATGATAATTGGGACTAAGTACTATGCTCGCACTGTCAAAGACCTTCTAACACTAACAACAAACTACCATAGGCTTGCCCTTGCTTTCTACTCACTGAGATCTTTCAAACACCCGAAATAAGATCACTGTAGGACTTTATCGGCTTGTAACATAGGCTCAGGATAGGGAATGGATATTTGGGTTTGTGAGTGACTAGTCCCTTGGTTCTCCAAAGTTTCGTTTGCACATAACTCTTTACTGAGTGATTCCCTTTTTTTCTCCATTTCAGCACATCCCAACATCCATTATTTTCTTTTTCTTTTTCTTTTCTTTTCTCTTTCTTTTTTATATGCATTAAGCTCCCTGGTTGATCCTTCTTTTTCACTTCTTCTTTCCGCTAGGATTGCAGTCACCCTCAACTTAGGCTTTTGGCCTGAGTTGTGACATCGTATCTTCGGAGACCAAAGGATATGGTATTTACTGGGTAAGAACAAAATATGATTTTCAGTCTTAAATCGAGTTCAAGTGATAAGCTTTTTATTTGGTTGCTTTACTCTTGGCTTTTTTATGGCTTAACAAAGATGACCTATTGATCCTTTCCTATCCAGGTATTCTCCAATTTAAGCAAAACTCCTGAGGCACATTCTAACTTCTGCTCCTAGCGTTAGACTTCTAGCAAACCTCACACACACACGTGACACAAGACTACATTCTCCAGTTCCTTGGTTAACCAATTTATTTTAAGATGAGCAATGTTAAACACGTGAGAACCTAAAATGTTATCTAAAGATCCTAATAGTCAAATCTTACATAATGGTAATCATTTCACACATATTAGCTATTGCACAACCCAACTCTGAAACACTTCATATTTTAATCAAAACAAAAAAAACAAAAAAATAACAGTTTTCACAATAAACACAGAGTCAACATCCATTCATCCTAATAGCTAGAATGGCAGGTTGCTCACCACCTCCTCCCCAAACAAAAACACTTTGCCCTCAAAGTCAATGACGAAGAACAAAACAGGGCTATAAGAAAGGGTCATACCTGCAGCGCTCTAGGTGTCGGTAGTCGGATCACCATCGGCACCTTTATCAATGAGTGCACTCTCTGAAACCAGCGTGGGATCAGGCTGGCTACCATTCCCTTGGAAAAGGTACTCCGCTGCCAGAAGCTCCAGCTAACACTGCATCTCGCTGTTGTTGCTCAAGTGCTTATTTTTCTCTAGATTCTTTCCTTGATGCCTTACGGGCTTTCTTTTGTTGCCTTCTTTCCTTTCTGGATAGGTCAGCAGGTAGCTCTTCACCAGATTCTCCGGCTTGTGTTTTCTCTTACCAGATTTGCTTTTAGGGAGTTCCCCTCATAGATCGTGACTGAGTGGTAGGCTACTCACTAAATATGTTCATTAATGACTCTGGCATGATTGAAGTGGGCACCTATACTGACTTTTCATCCAATTTAACAACTTCGGCTCGCATTTCGACAAAAGTTGCTTCTTGAACTCTTCATTATTGCTTGATCCGGTAGCCTGCTATGTGTTTGGACATGTGCTTCCAAGCGATCAATCCTATTTTTCAAAACAACAAGATCCTTCTACATTTCATCTTTTACATGCTTCTCCGTAGCTTACACATCGCGCTCTATGAGCAGGGGCATCTGGTTGACAATTTGGTCGACCAAAGTCTTGGTTTGTTATTGATCTTCAACCAACCTTTCAAGGAAAGCAGTGGGAAGAGTGATATAAGTACCTATAGCATGGGAGTCTGAAGCTGGTGGCGATGATAGTTCACTCAAAGCTGGTTATGATGACTCACCCTGCTCAGTTTGGCCTGCAACTTGTGGGATGACTACTGGTGTATGAGGTACTACCGCTAATGTTCCCACCGCTCCTGATTTTCTCCCAAAAAGAGGATTGTTGACATCCTGGATTTTGGAAGCTGCAGTTATCTTGGATGCCTCAACTGGTCTATCAACCAACTTATTTAGAGGAATGTTCGCCTGGATATAAAGTTTCCCTATCAGAAAGGGAAACGATAGACCTACTCACTCATTCAGCGCTCTATCTCGCATCTCTGTGCCGATGATCTGACCCGCATTCACTAGGTAACAGGCCATGAGGCAGGCGACAAATGATGCTAGTGATGGAGACAATGTATTATCATTTACTGTGGGTCGCAGCTGTGCTCGAACTATTGACCACTAGTTCTTGGCCGAAAAGGTGAGGGACACCTTTGTAATCAGTATATGTGGGATTAGACAACCATGAGATCACTTCTCTTTCTATGGCAATGTAACCTGCAATCGTTTGCATGATGCGCTCTCGAGAAGTAGGATCCTCCATCTCCGATTCACTCGTGACAACATGGTCTTTGCCCTCAAATAGTCCTACAGAAGCTAGTGTTGTATACTCGGGGACATGTAGCGTCCTATTAATTTTTTCCTTAGATATGTTCATAATCTTTCCCCGCATAGTGATTGTATCTAAAGGATCCAATGTGCCTGCATCTTCTGTGTTGTCTTTGTTGTTTCAGTTTCTGCAGCAATGTTCATAAGAGTGGCTGCATAGATAGAATAGAACTCTCGAGGTAGATGGCCGGTGTATTCCCCAGGAGTATTGTTCATCCCTTCCAACTAGTGAATCTGGAACAGTCTGTAAATCTCTGGAAATGCCTGCATGTCTGCCATCACTACCCTAGTCTCAAGCATGAGTGGTTTCTTTCTAAATCCCCCTGACTTGTTCACGATTCCATTTTCAAAAAAATCCTCTGACTTGTTTACCGTCCACATAGTTATGAAACAATCAATCAGTTGTTGTCTCACCACTGGGTCAAATTCATGGAGGTGAACATACTGAACCATTGTATCATCTGGAGTCACCTCATCATCCCCATCTGCTACACCTACTTTTGTCTGAGCTTCAGTTTTAGCCTCTGGTCCCACTGCAGATGGAGATGTGGTTGCATCTTCCAGAGTGCCACTTCCGGACTCCGCACTGCCTCATAAACCCTCATCAGACTGGCTACCAGAACCAGCATTAGATTGATTTCCCGATTCCTCCCTGCTACCGAAACTACTACCTCCCTCTTCAGACTAGGGAGGAGTGTCCTGGAGGATGGCCCTCACTTTACTGGACCTATTAGCTCGAATCGGTTATCTTCAGGTGTAGCATTTATATGTACCTCCGAACTACGAGATTCATGAGTATGATCACCTTAGTATTGTAAAGCAGTAGGTAAGCAAGCTGGAGATGTGTTATTTCTTCATGGAGCCATAGTACATGAACAATGCAAACACCCATTAATAACAAATTCAGTAAAACGACACATTATCGGGTACTCAGACTTCCCCTGTGTAATTACAACGTGACACCTTGCCTTAAGAAAGCTGATTTCATGTATCAGGACACTTCATCCAATTCTAAGTGTCAACAATCGTTATTCAATAATATAACCCAACTAAATGAGTTGGGGTCAAATCCCACAGGGAGTGGTACGTGTTTGAGAATCAATTGAAAAACATGAACATGTTTATGTCAACTATATGAATAGAAATTTACGAATAAGAACATAATTCAAATTAAGGGTGACACGAATGTCAAATAACAGGGGTGTTTTGATTGTAATTATCCACTACAACAACAACAAACAATACGAAAATAACAATATTGAGATAAGTTCTTGGAATTTGATTCAATTAAGGACTAATGTAGACAAATGGGTAATTGCAACTGTTAGTAAATAGCTGTTAATCAATGAATATGATAGACTTTAGTGGGGATAAAATTTCTCTCGAACAATTTATCCCGAATCAAGTCGGTTTCTCTCGAACACCAACTAGCAATCAGATAAGAACAACCTACACCTTAGTCAATTCACTCTCTCGAGCTGAATGTGTGGAAAAGTGTTTAGGATTCACTCTCTCGAGCTGAACCCATCATGACAACCCAATACCATAGACCATCAATTCAATAATCTTGGTTTAAAAGCCTCTCTCTCGAGGAAGCCAAAAACATGAAGGTAGGACTGCATTTGCAACTACAATCCTGTAATTTAAACCACATTTACTTAATGAAATCACTTCTAAACATCATTTAGACTAACAATTACCAATACCCATTAGCTAAATCAACTGATAATCACATAATCACACCCCAAGAATTGGGGTTTTAGCGAGATATCATAAAAGGATAAAAATTGTTACCAAATTGTGTTTCCATCACTAGGTAAGATTAATTTCGTCTTTACAAAGGTCCAAGTTGAAGAATCTCAAAGACCCACTTCCAAAATCTCAAAAAATAGAAAACTTCAATTCTTCAAAGCTAAGGAAAAATATTATCTCAATACTCTCAGTTCAAACTCAAAAATTACTCTAATGAATGTTCAGAATAAAATATTGATACTAAACACAATGTTTGAAAATGTATTTATATTCGCCAAAAATATGTTGCGAGGGCCCATTCGGCGCAGTAAGTCAGGAGATCTCGGCGATGTGCCCTTTGCTTAGTTCCATCGCCTTTTTGCTTTGGCCTTCAACATCCTCAAGTTCTGTAACTTTGGGCAATCCAACACTGTATCACAGAACCACTCGGCGTCACGCCAACTGCTCTTTTCTATCGCTGACTAGATTTTCTCCTTCAGGGCTTGGCACAATGGGACTTTAGGCGAGATAGTGACCGTTCGGCAACTCGCCCAATGGATTAGGTGACCAACATGCCTTTTTTTTCTTCGTTCTTTCAGTTGCCTTGTTCCTTTTTTTCCCATCAGTGTCCATGCTTTGTTCCTCAATCCAAATACCTTGAAATCAAGGATTTTACATCAGTTATTGGCACAAAATAAGCATTTGAGGACACTAAATCTATCCAAATAAAGCCCTAAATGAGTCCAAATCGTGAACTAATCAACACCCCCAATTTAAACTTTTGTTTGTCTTCAAGTAAAACTCAAGTTCAGCAGTTCAAAAGGGATGTCTCAAACAGTGCTACACAAAACTCAATTATGAATGGACACAACAAGACTCAACTTACTCATGCAAGGATCAAATGTGCACTCAAAGATTCAAATTGTGACTCACCATTATCAAAGATTCTTAAGTTCACAATACTTGTTTCAAATGAAAGTCCAAGCTCAACAAAGGTACTCAAATGCCCTCACACAAAGAATGACTCCATATTCACACAAAAAGGTTCAACAATATATAGCTCCGGAATCACAATCAACTCTCACACTCACAAAGATGAACACAATGCATGATTTCACCCATAGGTTTACCCTTATTTTCCAATCAACACCTGTTTCAGCTCACTCAAGATCAAAATGGTCTTTTCAAGGGTTGTAACGGGGTTGAGTATAAATGAATGGTCATTTAGGTTTAGTGGCTTCTATGCTCATGAAATGTGGTATGAACAACACTTCATTTCCTTCTCCTCATCATTCGCATTTATGCTTATAGGTCACCCCATTATTCACTCTGCATGGAATATCGGACACCCCACTTTCTTTGCACTTTCACAACTTTATTTCAAACTTTTTCATTCTTTTTCTTTTTCATTCTTCTTCTCCCTTATTTTTTGGTATGGAGGGGTTCCATCATTTTCATAATCATGGCTCAATGTGGGTCTTCTTTGCATTTCTTGATTTACCTTCTCTTTTCACCACACCCCCAACCTAGGCTTTTGGCCTAAGTTGGCTATTCAAACAAACCACAAATCATAAGGATTATGGGTGAAGGGATAAAGAAAGGTCACAATTGTATCAAGTTTCTTCCAAGGAAAGGCTGAGGCTCAAAAGGTGTTCATGCGAAGTTCACACACTCACAAAGTAGGCCACAAAAGAGGTATAATGTCAAATTATTTCACTCTTTAAAATTTGTTGCCTAAGATTATTTTAAGAGCTTGTTGTAGTCAACCGGACCAACTGGGCAAATTTTAGGTGTCATCACACATAGTTCACGATAAGCTCATCACACAAGGCATTGACACCAATGTCAAACAAGACTTCATACTTTTCGCTAGTGTGCAATTTTTATCACAAGAGACTCAATTTGATAATTGGCTAGTCACAATGAGATGCAAAAAGTTCACATATTACCTATGCAACTTCATTTGGCCTCATCGTAGCCACACATTCATTTTTGTTTGATTATGAGCACTATTCAAGTCATCGGTATTGATCAAGACCGATACTCAAATTTGCAAGAAAACAACCACATTCAAACATAAATAAGAGGTGGCACAAAATTTTTCGGAAGGGTCCAAAAATCATTTACAATTAAAATAAGGAGCCACAAGCTCAAGCATCCACAACATACAGTGCCAAAACATAATCAATAGCACAAAACCTAAATATCTAAACAGAACAATAGTCACAAAAGGGGGTCCTCACCCTACCACAAAACAAAAGCAATTTGTCCTCAAATGCAAGAAAAATATCCAAAAGTCAATAGAAATAAGAGAGAGAAGGAGGTAAAAAAAGAAATCATGTCTAAACAGTCGCTGTATCTATCGGGGCATTAGTGCCCGGTGTAACACTCTGAACCAGGGTCTCAGTATCCAGAGTCACCTCAGAAGGACCAGCTCCACTGGACCCACCCTTGGCAATGTCTCTCAAAGAGGTCTGGCACATAGTCTTGAACATAGCATCCTCAAGGTCAGCCAGATCATCATAAACCTCAGTATCTCTCAACTATATGTCATCCTTGTCCATCTCTACATCTAACTCCTCAGTTGGCATAACGTCCCAACGTACATCTCCGGTGGTGGCCGGAGGAATCTCATAAGTCGTCGGGTCATCAACATCCTCAGTTGCCTTCAATAGGGAAGTGAAGTCAGTGGACTTCAAGTAGTCCACGTCCTTCCTCAAATTCGTAACCTCAGATTTCAAAGACGCAACCTCATAAGTCTCCCCATGTTTGCTCTCACAAGCCTCAGCTCTCGCAGTAAGAGTGTTACTGGAAGTCTGGAAGGGGGTTCGGTGTAGCAAGAATGACACTTTCAATCATCCACGGGATAGATCTCTATATTCCGATCATCCTCACATCAGCTTAATGGGCCAGGTACCCCATCTTCGCGGTCATAGCCTGAGTAATCCTAGTGGGCAGGGAAGAGGTTGAAGCACCAGGAGCCTGTGAAGAAGAAGTAGGAGCATATGTACCTGAAGGCCCGAAGGCCTGAGTAGGCAAAGATACCTCTGCAGGTATATAATCAATGTCCACTTCCGGAGATATATCCACCGGAGGTGGTCTCCTCCTATCAGCCTCCTCTCGAGTGTATTTGACGTCTATACGCCTGATATCTATGGAGGAGGATGGAATGACTTCAATATCTCTCGACACATCCCGAGGCACTCTAGCACGCTGGCACAACTCTGTGATCAAGAATGGGAATGGTAGGGACGTCTGCCTCTCTGCTTGGTCCTTATGGCCATCTCCTGCTCAATAATATGCCACAGGTCAATGCTCTTCTTAGATATAATCGAACCAAGGTAGGATGCCTTAGGATGACGGAGAACAGATTCATTCTGGGATGGCATAATGGAGCTGCTTATGAATCCAAACCAAAATGGTGCAGCTACACTCAAGTCCCTCTTTTCTATCGGGACTCCTGCCTCAATCCACCTCAGGGTGGTGTGAAAGATGAGGGGAGATAGCCATCCCTTGAGCTCATCCAAGGGAGTCATAGTGGTAGCCAGGTTAGGGTAGTTAAAGTCTGATCCTCTATTACGTACCTCATTGATGTGATCGTAGCTATAGTGCACTACTATCCTTCGTACCATGACATACCCCACCGGTTTGAATTTACTGGCCTTCTTCTTTCTTTAGGGAACCAGATCACCATATGCGGAGTAAAACTCCCGGAACCATGTAGTGATTTATGGGCCTCGAGGCTTGGTAAATTACCCAAACCAAAGGTACTGGAGTGTCTCTCGCACCCTGGAGTATTTGCCTCAAGGCCCTCTGTCGTTAGCAGCTTCTCCTTAGGAATTGTGCGCAACCCATCGTCTTTCAACTTGTTAAGTAGATGTGGAGGAAGAACGACTGGTGGTAGTTGAACTACAGGAGGTGTCGAAGCTGGCATTGTGGCTGCTTCTGTGGTGGCTGTTGGGGTTCTAGAGGAGTCGGTTCGAGACCTAGCATGGATCTCGCTCTCCAGGATTGTAGTGGTTGGTCATCATCCGGCTCATAGAATGTGTCTTGGGAGCTGATATACCGTGAGTTTACGATATTTCAACTACATTTCACTTACAAGTTGTGTGTGTCTAGGGTCTTTTTGTATAGGTTCTTATGTGTTTTTATCAAATTTTGAAGGAAAGATGTTCAAGCGCGGAAATAAAGAGACAGCTGAAAGAAATGCAGAAAAGGGCATCTACGGAGGTGATCTAAGGATCGTAGGTCCATTGACGCTCCGTAGATGGTGGTCGTAGATCAGAAGCAAATGCATGGAAGGAAAATTAGGGAAATCTGACCAAGTGTGGAACCACGATGACCATTGACGGTCCGTAGATTGATCTACAAACCGTACTGTCGATCCGTAGATTGAGACTGTGAGGGTTCCAGTACCTGATTTTTGAAGATTACAAGTACGGAGCTACGGAGGGGGATTGACGGATTGTAGATCGATCCATGGTCCATACTACAGTTCCGTCGTTTGCTTCAGAGAAGCTAATTTTTGGAAGTTGAAATATTTTCTAAGTCCTGGCTGACGGAAGGGACTCACGGACCGTAGATCCATTGACGGTCCGTGAGTCAGTCTCGTGGATTGAAGACGCGTGCCTGTAACAAACTTTCCTTATTTTGTTTCCCTTTTAAATTAGGACTCGTTTTCTATAAATAGGGCATGTAAACCTCATTTTTGGGGTTAGACATTATTATTTTTATTTTAGTTCTTGATTTGGGAGATTAACTTGCAACTTTAGCAATTCTTAAGTTCCTAAGAGCGTTTTAAAGATTTTGGTGTTGCAATTCAAATTGAATTTCTGGGTTTATTATTCTTCTTACGTAAGTTCATAATTCTTTCATCTAAAACAATGAATTGTGTTCATATGATTATGGGTAACTAAAACCCTACAACTAGGGTTGTGGGAACCATGAGCGATTAACAAAGTATGAATAGTAACTAAGCAATACATGAATAGTGTCTTGCATGCATTGATAATTCTTTCGTTTAGAAGTCTTTTTAATGAGTGCACGTGTTAGAACTCTTCTTGTTGCTACTTGCCAGACCAAAGAGGTAATCAACAAGAAAAGAAATATCAACATAGATTTAGTGTGATACTATCTAATAGGCTAGTGTCGATTGGTGCGAAGTAATAACTAAGCCAAACATCGATTATGATGTCTAATATGAGGTAAAGGTAAGGGTTAGAAAATTATACACA
>JAJOON010032210.1:0-32947 GCA_029582645.1 Solanum megistacrolobum | reverse complement strand
AAAGCCCTATCCTATATGATGTCACACACATTTGGGTAGCGTGTGATCTATTGTAGAAACTAAAGTAAAAAATTTATGCTGAATGTTTCATTCTATATTCAGAGTTGAGCAATATATTTTGTAGGACGAGATATTTTTGGAGGTTGAGATCACATCATGCTTTCATTTTAAGTTCCTTGCCTGTTATTTTAAATCAAAAGCTTGTAGCGCCCTTTGGTGAGAACATATGTTCATCAATGGTCGATAGGATCTTCCTACCACTAATATCAGCCTAAGTAGTTATTTTAGCAAGTTTCCTGGTGTCATGGCAACTCTTCTAGATGGGTCCAGCACATTCATCAAGTACGTTTGCAACTCTTGTTCAAAGAAAAAGATTCTGGTTTCAGTTTATAGCAAGAATCTTTTTGAACTAGCCACTTCTTTCATCATGGCTGGCTTGTTATCAGTGAATACTTTGAACTTATCTATTACAGAAACTGATTTCATCATAGTATTCAAAAACCAAGTGGAAGTATGCTGATCACATTATTCTTTCTGGTAATTTTATTTCACAAGATTCATAACTTGGTCCAGGTCGGGCCACTGACGAGTGTGTCAGGAAGTTAGAGTATTCTATTATTTACCATGCTTTGATTTTTGAATTAGAATAATGTTTTATAAGGTATGAAGTAATCTTAGCATATGATATCATGTCTCAGGGTCACAGCAAATGCCTGGCAGATGTATGTGGAGCTTTGCATTGTGACCTTGTGATGGAAATCAAATCCAAGAAGACCAAGTGTAATCCTGCGGCAGCAGCACGAAATCGTCATTTATGTGAGGTTACCTTCTGAACTTAAGCCTATATGTCAGATTAACTTGCCAATTCTACTGATTTCTCTTTGATATCAAGTCCATTGTTTCCCTTTCCTTGCAGGGTCTTGCAGACAAATGTTTTCCTGCTAATCAGAGTCCATCGTCAACTCATCTTCATGGTACACTTTCTCCATAGTGTTAGAATCTGAAGTAATTAAATAGTTGCTTCTACTTGTGATGATCTTTGGTTGGTTTGATGTCAGAACTATTCTTACGCCAATTCTGTGATGCTCACACTTGCTTGGGGGGTGGAAAACCGTTTTCTAGAGGAGGAAAGGTATGGTTTGATTACTGAAATGCCTTAATTATGTGCCTTCTGTTAAATCTAAATAAAAGTTGTATGACGGATTTATGGACTTTTGATCCATCTTGGGTATAACTTCATACGATACTCTACTGAGATGTAAATCTTGTCCGGCAATTTTGCAAGCACTTTCTTTACTTGTTCAAGTGGATATTTTCTCTACATTTTGTAATCTTTTCAACTTTTATGCATGTGACATTATATTTGCAGAAGCATATAAATCGGTTCTACTTGGCAGCTTCAATATTGACGTTGATGCTGCTCCCTCTATTTTACCTTATTGTCTATTTGTACCAAAGGTACTGCCTCAAAACTTTGAATCACCTAGCCTCCATCAAAATTTGCATTAAAATAATTACTTCTTCATCTGCAGAGAAATCAAAAGGGGAACTCAAGAACTTAAGCGCATAGCAAAAGTAGGAAGAAAAGCAAAACCTTCTTAGCTGTGTACAGTGGTGATACTCTTTTTGGGTGAGGATATTTATCTATCTTGTTTAACTCATGTTGGAAAGAAATGGTTCCTTTGTCGTAATGCATGCTACACCAGTTTATGAAATGTATTTCATAGTGAGCCGAAGCATTGGATCATGAAGGGATGCTAATGGATTAACATTGTTCATCTTCTTGTCTGTTGTAGACATTTCTTGGTGACGGTTCATTTACCATTGCTGGATGATCCGAGATCCGAGGCAGAAGTCAATACATTTCCTCCGTCAGCATAGTACAATTCATCTGGGCATTTATCTCCTGTCAGCCTGGATCAACCGATATCATTGAAGCAGAAGCTAAATTCTTACTCTGTTGTATCAATTCTCAGACCCAGAGAACAGTTCTCTTGAGAAGACAATCACAATCTCTTTTCTCTTTATGAATTGTACATTGGGAGAACATGAAATCTTCATGTTGTTTGTTTCTTTGGGTAATCTGAAAAGTTCAATTCTTGGGGTGTGTTGACCTTGCATTGTTATGACTGATAAGTGGTAAGCTCGGAAAAGTGTTAGCAAATGGAAAGACAAGTCAGTCAATGGCAGCATTCCTTTTAACATTTTTCTTGTATGCTTGTTGTCCAACCTATAATTGGTGTTACATGGAAGACACAGGAGATTAATTCAAAATAATGATATAGAAAACACTAAAGCATTTGCTATGTCATTTGTTTTTGGTGCAAGGAGAGAATATCATGTGTAATAGCAGGACAAGCTCAATAGACGACTGTGGACGACTTCAATTGAGTCATACAAAATTTGTACATATTTTTGGATACCAAGTCGATATTTATGAAGAAATCTTGACTCGTAAACAAAGGATTTCGATTAAACTGTTGGGGTCAGATAACCAAGTTACATTTACTGCTGTCTTAATGCTTTGCAACAGAACCTTCCACTCTCTCCAATGTTTTGTTCAGCAGTATATACACACTCGCCTTTGCTCTTTTGAGGTTCCACCAGTTCACATGTCGATAGATCTTACACAAACCAACTGATGACATCCAAGTATTGGGAGCTTCTTGCCTTTAACCACAAGCATTGCTAACAGAGCAGTCTCTTCTGAGCCATCCAGGTTGAAACTTATGGAGCTAACACATTGAACGCGAGGGATATTAACTCATTAGATAATAAGAAACCATCAGGGTCACTAAGCCTGATATATGCCAACACCTCATTGATCTTGTTCCCTTCAGATAACAAAGAGCTGAATTCTTCTGGGGAGATTTCCCTCCTTTGCTCATCCAAGCAGACAATATGCCCACTCTCAATATGAGGCTTATAGACCTCACCGAGGGAGAGAATAGTCGAGCTGCCAAAAGCTTTGCCAAATGACTTCAAATCCAACCCTCGAGCAGTTCTCAAAGACAGCATAACAACATCCATTGCTATGTCTTGGGCATCTACTTTACTGTCCTGGGAACAATTCACTAGTCCATTCTCCAGATTTTGCACATAACCCATGTAATCTTTCAGCTTCCTCGGCCTTGAAAACCTTAGTCCATTAAGATAACTGGCTGACCCAAGTCCAAAAGCATAAAAAGGTTTGTTTATCCAGTATGTGTAATTGTGCTTGCATTGATAACCACTTTTGCAGTAGCTACTTAACTCATAGTGCTCATAACCAGCATCTCTTAGCATTTCAGAGGCCGTTCTGTAAAAATCAGCAGCTTGGTTTTCAGAAGGCAGAGGGAATTCCCCAGCTGTATACCTGTGGATACAACAATTTCAGTTCAACAGTTGAATGTGCAAGTGTATCACTACGAACGTGCTCTTTTAGATGTGAAAAATGTAGGATATTCTTCCCTATACTTGAACAATATTGAAGTTTCATCTTTACAGCTGAAATACCCCTTGTGGTAGAAGCTATGGAGAAATTCTCAATAAAAAAGCATAATATCAAGTCACTGAAATTTACGGATAAAAGATGCCTCAATAACAACAACAACACACCCAGTGTAATCCTACAAATGAAGTACGGGGAAGGTAAAGTGTAAATAAACCTTACCCCTACCTTGAGAAAGATAGAGAGTTTTGTTTCTAATAGACCCTCAGCTCAAAGAAAGATGTAAAAGAAAGCGGTAGCAACAAGCAGACACAACATCAAGATAGTAGAATAACGAGACTAAAGAAACAACGAGTAGTGATAAAAATCTAAGAATACGAAAACACAATAATAAAACTAATACTCCCGGATAAAAGATGCCTCAATCCCAAATCAATTTGAAAAGTAGCTGAAAAGAGAAACTTGAAAAACATATCAATTTGAAAAGTAGCTGAAAAGAGACTTGAAAAACATATCAATTTGAAAATTAGCTGAAAAGAGAGACTTGAAAAACATGCTGGCAAAGGAAAATCTCAATTTAGCAAGTGAAGATTCAAGGTTGTTTTACTTACAAAGATGCAAACTTTGTATCTTGCTCAACTTGTAAATCGTAAACTGACACATGTGTCGGCTTTGCTTGAATAGTGAGGCTCAAGCTTTGTTCCCACATATGTGGTTTCTGATGAGGAAGTGAAGATATAAGGTCCACACTCCAATTCTCAACATTACATGATCCAACAATGTCAATAGCCTCATGAATTTCCTGTACACCGTGCGCTCTCCCACAACTCCTAAGCAACTCCTCCTGGAATGCTTGAACTCCAAGCGACACTCTATTAACTCCCAACTTCATCAAATCTTTCAATTTTTTAGCATCAAATGTACCAGGATCCATTTCTATTGAAATTTCAGCATCAGAACATACCCCGAATTTAGCGTCCAACGTCTCCATGACTAGAGATACTAATCTTGGTGGTACAAGTGAAGGTGTACCTCCACCAAAAAAGACGGTTTCAAGAGGTGACTTGTAGTCGGAAGGTATTGAAGTGGCTTTAATTTCTCTGCATAGGAAATCAATGTAGTTAATAATTCGAGGGTCGTCATCACCATAAGGTGAAGATGACCCCAATGCGACGATGGGGAAGTCGCAGTAGTGACAGCGCTTTCGACAGAACGGGAGGTGAACGTAAGCTGAAGTTGGAGTATGCTGTTGTAGCAACATATTCTCCATTGAGGCATTTTGTCGAACAGGTTGTGGGGGGTTTGTTATTGCAGTGATAATTGTGTTCGAGTAGTTGCGGGGTTTTTTGGCCTTAGAGGGAAAAGCCGTTAATATGGGAGTGAAAGTTGATCTCAGCATTTTTTTGGGAAGGCCAACGTATAAGTCAAGCTGGAACAAAAATTAATTCTGAGTAGTTCAAACTACTAGAGAACTTTATGAGCATAATTTTCCTCTTTTAATATTTGATGGGTGGATATCCGTAAAGGTGATTGAGTTGGTGTAGCATATGATATTTCATAACAAAAGCTAATAAATATTTTTCTTAGCCGTCATCTTCTCAATCGAGATGTTGCACCAAACTTGCCTGATATAATTAAATATCCTATGTGGTATGCAAGCTATTGTACTATAGCAGTTTACTCAGTGTGCATACATAAAATTTAATGGGTGGCCCAAGTAAAGAAGTCAAACCTCTTTATAAGTTACTCTTCCGTTCACTTTTATTTGTCATGTTGCGTTTTTCAAAAGTCAATTTGACTAATTTTCAAAGTTAAATTAGATTACATTAATTCGATATTTTTAAACTAAAAATTTAGATATTCAAAAACTATACGAATAGTACTATAAATTACAATTTTTTGCATATCAATATGATGAAAAATACATCATAAAATGTTAGTCAAAGTTTTTATAATTTGACTCTAAAAAAGGAAATTATGACAATTTTTTTTATTTTTTTTAGAAATTATGACAATTAAAAGTGGACGGAGGTAGTATAAGACATTGTTTTCTAGATATTTTTAAATTGCTATAAATAAATATTGTTATAAAAAATATATAGTACACATTCTTTTTCAATTTATGTGACAAATTTCATTTTTTGAGAGTCAAACCGTTAAAATTTGCTCACAAAATCTTCAAATTTTTTAAATAAAATTTATTTATTTGTAAACTAAGTAAAAAGTACTAGTAAGTCACAATAATAAACAATTTAAAGTATTTAAAAGAAATAGTTATTGTTTGAATCGAAATTCGAAATGTGTGACATAAATTAGGATAGAGGAAGTATAACATTATAAAAAAGATACTTCCTCCTTATGTGACATTTTTCGGATTTCAAGGTTCAAACAAGTTTATCTTTGACCATAATTTTTTTTAATTATTTTGAATTGCCAATTATTGTAACTTATAGCACAGTTTACGTAGTTTACAATTATATAAATTTCATTTCAAAAAAATTGAAGATTCTATGCGTAAATTTTCGATTAAACTTAAACTGTTTGACTCTCTAAAAATGAAAAATATCATATAAATCGAGACAGAGGAAGTAATAAAAGAGTGAAGTGATCACTTGAAAAAACAAATTATCCATTCTTTTTGTGAGAAAATAGTCAAAAGCCCCCTCAATCTATTAGTCAATTCTCAACTAAACATTTATTCTATACGGGGTCCTATTACCCCCCCGAACTATTTAAATATGGAATAATCACCTCCATAAAACGTCATAACTAGTTTTATGTCAAAGTTGTGCAACACACGCGATGAATCACTGTACATTCATTTTTTTTCTTACTTTTTTTTCTGTAAATTATAAACCTAATCAAAATAATAATTTAATAATCCCCTGTAAAATTATGTAAAGTTTCCATTTTTATCAAACCTGAAAATTAAAATTTATAAAAAATGCTTTAAAATAGAGATTGTTTTTCCAAAATACTAATGATTTCTTTAGAGAATAATAAGAGAAAATGAGGAAAAAATCTCTACACCAAATTAAAGAAGAAGAAGAACTCAATAGCTAGTCTACATAAAGTTTCAATTTGAAATCGAACCCAAAAACAAAAATCTGCAAATAAGTATTCACAAATGTGGGAGTGAAAAACAAATTTGGTAAGAATGAAATTAGAAAGTTAAATTTCAAATTCACCATTGTTGGTTCAATGTGGTTTGACTTCATTTTTTTTTTTTTTGCGAAAATTTTAAGGGGTTAAAGAACTTGAACTCCATTTTTGAGCTTCATATATGAGAGTTTCTTATGAGTTAGGTGATTGTTGTTGCGAAAAACGGTTGATGTTTGATTAACTAATCATAAATCAGTAGCTACAAACTGATTTAGAGCTCCTAGAGACGAAATTTAGAAGACCACCATGAAGGACTTTGAGAAAAACTTGAAGAAATTATGAAATAGGTATAACAATTTTGTGATATAAGAAAAGGGAAAGAATTAAAAAAATGAATTAATTATATAATCTCCAATGAGAGACTGCCACATGGACTATTTTATTCATATTTAGTCATTTTATGTCTTTTTTTTAAACCTTACGCGCCTACAAGAGGTGTATTCACCTTCTTGGACAGGTCAGTGTTTAAGGGTCACAAAATATCAAAAATAAAAAAACTACGAAAATAATAGAACCCATAAAATATAAATATGTAATTGAAAATTGACTAATAGATTAGGGGGCATTTGACTATTTTCTTTTTTTTTTGTCAACATAAAACAAATTATAGATAGGGAAACTAACATGTTTAGTCCCTCAAATATCAATGGATCTTTATTTTGATTATAAGTAATCCAATTTTGACGCGAATATAAAATACTGTTCCCGCTACAATTTCGCTCAATCTCTGTTTTTGGCGCGAAAAAATCCCTTCGTTTTCGCGTCTACTGTAAGATTCCGATCAAAAGCCATGAATTCCAGAGAGCTAACGCTGTTCTCAGCTGCCGCAGTGTTTGGTGCTTTTGCCTCTGCTATGACCATTCGCTTATTTTTCAACCCGAAAAGCCGTTCTGTTACTGACCCAGATTCGGGAGTTAACGGTTTTCATCAAAGGAAGTCGTCGTCTTCTCGGAACCCATTTGATCCTTCAAAACGAGAAGGGTTTGTGGTTTTTGAACTTTTATCGATTATTTTAGATCCTTAGTTATGTATTTTACTATGGTTCTGTAATTGTAGGTATTTGACGTGGGATGATTACTTTATGGCGATTGCATTTCTATCTGCTGAACGATCCAAGGATCCAAACAGGCAGGTACTACTCTAATTTGTGAACCGAACCGATTTTAAGCATTTTCATGAATTTGAAGTCATTTGGAACGAGTGGATGATTGGAATTACAGGCCAACTGTTTGTTAAATTGTTGTATATTTCATGCTTAATTGTCGTATTGCCAAAAGCTAATGTATACTTCACTGAGTTCACTTTGTCAATTGACAGATCTATATTATTAAAAGGATTCCTTCCTAAATAGAATAAGAAGGAATGGACTGTTTTGTAACACACAATAGAAACTACCAAGTAGTCTTGAGATGATACACAAACTAAAGACTCCGATTTTCGAAGAAAAGCTACTGATTGGTTTGTCTTATTTATTCTGCTGTTTAGGTGAAACCAAAGTAGTTATCAGTGGTTGTTACCCCTTTTAACCTCATGATAAAAGGAGTTATCTAATAATTTGTGATGATCGGATTTCTTCCAACTGAATGAATGAAGCTGTTTATAGACAGTCACACTTGTTCATGGTGCTCTCGTTAAATGCTCTGAACTCTTTTGTATGATATTTCCACTTTTTACTGCTCTAATGCTACTTTGAGGTTGACTTTCTTGAGTCAGGTTTCACAAGGTCCCTTGGGGCTAACCATTTTCTGGCTGTTTGGCAGGTTGGAGCATGTTTGGTGAGTCAAAATTATGTAATATTAGGTAAGATGTATTTAAAGGAATCAAATATATGTCTATTGAAAGCTGAAAAATGTTTCATATCTTTAAGTTTATTGTTCAAATCACATTTGATTAGGAAGAACCACATCAAGTCATCTAATTGTCTGTCGGAGCAGCTCAGAGATAGATAAACTAGTTTCACATTCACTTAGGACCTCAATATTTGGTTAAATTTCACTTATGATACTATTATTAATCATTTCTTGATTTGAGAACTCTGATGGTCCTATCACTTTACCATTAGATTGGTTGAGTCATGATTTCATATTGGTTCCAGAAAAAATGAAATAGAGATGGTTGCTTCTGAAATAGTAGGGAGATTAAAAAAGCTTCATTCACTTCTTAATACTTGTGCAATGCTTTCGTAGGAACTGCAAACATTTGCAAGACGCCAGTCTTCAGTTGCCCCTCTTAAGTTGCTTTAGTCTTTGCACATTAGTTAGTATTATTTAACATATGCTCTATCTCGTTTTTATCACTTGACGTAGAATAGATGTAGCGGCATTGCCACACTTGGGAGTATATTGTTTAATTTCACACTTGAGATTCATACAGGATTTTTGATGTTGGAAGTCCATCTTTGACTCTCTGATTTGTTATCTTTTTTCATATGGGTATTTATTATTTGATTTTTTTCCCCGTACTACATGAATGTTTGATTAGGCTAATCACATAACTTCTAGAATACGAACATTGGGCAACATATTTACTGCCAATTGGTTATTAGATTCCATCTGATTGATGCTCTACTTTTAGCCAGGCATTGGATACAATGGGTTCCCACGTGGCTGTTCAGATGACAAGCTTCCCTGGGCAAAGGTTGTTTCTGTTCAAAGAGCATATATCTTTATTACTGTCACTGTTATTCTAATTAATTCCTAACATTTCAGAAATCTAAAAATGGGAATCCACTGGAGACCAAGTATCCGTAAGTAATAAGCTTCTCTGAGACATTTTATGTGTAATTTATGTCAGTAGACTACACAATGTTGTTTTGTAGGTTTGTAATTACCTTACCAGTCATACTATCTTAATTCAAGAAACAAGTTTCGTTCAGTCTACATTTGATGACTCTACCTAATTTCAAGCTTACCAATTTTCTTGCAGTTATGTTTGTCATGCTGAAGTTAATGCCATCCTGAATACAAATCATGCATCTGCTGCAGGACAGGTTAGCTTGGGTCTTGACCTGTGCAATATCGATCTGATGTCCTGTCACTCCTACTGCCAATCCTTTTTTCTCTCTCTCTGAACAGCCTCTTTTCTTATTAAGTCTATTGGAAATTATTTTATCTGGCCTGTGTTTTGCCCAGTATTATCTCACAGAATACGCCTTACCCTATTATGCAGAGGCTTTACGTGACAATGTTTCCTTGCAATGAATGCGCAAAGATTATCATTCAAGTAAGTCTGATCCTATTTGACCTCAAAATATCTATAGCACAGCAACATTTTCTACTATGGAAGAATGATAATATGGAGGATTGCTTCTGTTTGGGAGCTTAAGCTTTTTTGGATGTTCATTTTATAAATTTTCAGTGAGACATGCACTAGCAGAAATTATGTGAAGACAACAAAACGAATTTGCACCTCACTTTTGAATTGAAAATACTTGCATCAGGATTTCGTGCCCAGATTCCCTTAAATCAAGATAAATACAGATATAAGTAGGCACGTTTGCAACTTATCGAGATATAACATTCAACCATAAAGAGATTAATGAGGATTCTGGAATAAAAATAGCTATGAAAAGAATCTGTGGGTGTTCTCCAGTATTTTTTTGACTTCTATGCAGTATGCACAGGGAACTAGATTTGTGATTAATTTTGCGTCTCTGCATCATGCATCTTCCCTGTTTGGTTTTCCATTAATTTATACTTCTCAAATTTCTGTATTTTGCAGTCTGGTGTTTCAGAAGTTATTTATTTTGTGGAGAAGAGATTAGATGGTTCTGACATGGCTTATGTTGCTTCCCACAAACTTCTGTCATTGGCTGGCATTAAGGTAAGTAATTTTAGTGTCAACTCCTCTCCAAGAAATGTTACCTCGAGGAGCTACAAACATCTTACCAATGAAAAAAAAAGAGAGAAGATTTTCTCAGTACTTATAATCCTTGGTGCAAAAGTGAGCAACAGATATCAGTTATTTTGATCTGTGAACTTATTTAAATGCTGATTGTAGGTAAGGAGGCATCAGCCACAGATGAAAGAGATCTCAATCAAGTTTGAAGAACTATAGACATCAGACACTCCTCGATGATGTGCTCTTCTCTAGACCTTAATGTATCTTATGGATCTCTCTTGGGTTAAAGATCAAAGATTGATGCATCTTAGTACTGCTGCTAATAGGGTTGAGGACTCTCAACTCTTACTATGTAAGGTGTTCAACTCTTGAGATGTGTACCAATGTTTGTAACTGCTCAATTTAAGATGAAAAGCTGCAACTTCTCGTTATTACCGAAAACACTTTCACTGGTTAATGTAAAGATGAGTTAACTTCTTTAACAGGTGTTTTAGTACCAAAGTAAATTGGTTTTATGTTGATAAAAGTGTGGTAATTACATTGATGTATCCATTTCATTAGAAGTTTAAAAAAGAAAAAAAACATGTTTATATGTGATCCACTTGTAATCAGATTCTCTGATGGCTATGGTTTGAGACAATTCATTCCTTAAGTCTGCCTCTAGCAATAGAGAATTTGCCTGCATTTTGCAAAACTTGGAATCCGTAGGGGCAGTTTTCAGGTATTCCAATTAACAAAAGATGGAAAAAGAAAGAATACTGAAACATTGTATAGGATGTATTCATTAATTTAGCACCTTCAGGGATCCAAAATTGCTAGAAAGGAGATGGTGACAATATTTGATTAACCTTTTAGTAATACAACATTAGCTCTAATCTCTGTCAGTAAGCTGCTGCAATATAGACTAGTTCATCGCTTCAATCCCACATGCTGGGAATAGGAACATCTCACTTGTCTATTCATTCAGACAAAAAACTAGCAGCATTAAAAAGCCTATTTTTTCTCCAAAGCAAGGAAATTTTACACGAACATCATGCAACAAAGTTCTCCTTTTCTCTACAACAAAAGTTTCTCTTTTTGTATTTCATTAATCTAATCAGCGTTAAGAGCCTCAAGTTGCCTTCTGAGCTCTTCAAGGTCATCCGCAGGACCAACTGTTTCCGTGACAGGTGGTTTTGGGTATTCATCAGCTACTGGCAGCTCATGAACAATACCTTCAGGAAGGACACCTGCAATTAAAATAAACAATACATTCAGGTTAAAGTTAACATATTATAAGTATAATATTTTCAGATGATTTCAACCATTAGTTCTATCTCTTTCTTCTTTAAATTGTAACCTAACATACGATCCATCACATAAACTATAGTTGTAGGAAGTAACTCTCACAATGATATATAGAATATTTCCTTTTTCTAGCCGTCTTAACACAGTTTAATGCAACTAGTGATCTATTGTCTAATTATGTGTTACAATGCCGCAAGTGACCACCAAGAAGTCATTTTATATTGTGTTAAGAATTGCTCCAAGTTTTAATTGCTCAGAATACAGACATACAAACAGTGTGTTTGACTTCCACCTGAATAATCTAGAAATCCATCCAAAACACAAGAAAGATAAATTCTCCTAGTATGATCTGGCATCATTGCAGAACAAGGAATTATATGCAATTTTTGGAATGTCTAATACACAAAGATGGGTACTCGAATTTCAGTAGATGATGCAGAATTTGGGGGCACACATTATGAAATAGTGAACTCACATAAAAAGTTTGTACGACAATCTTTTCAGCAAGCTTTATTAATTGGCAAGTATACTCTAAAGCTACACATGGCCTAGAGGGGTATGTGTTGTGCTTTCTATGCATCTTATTATACTAGTGCATGACACATGCAATTTCAGGCAGTTGGCATGCCTGTCCTAATCAATAGCAGAACAAACTGTATTTTCCTTCCAACTTCCATTCTCATGACTAGTTCTTTTACCTTTTAACTCTCCAAACTTCGTGTAAATTCATTCTTTAGCCCCTGTTTCTCAGTTTTAGCATTTCAGATGTTTAGATGGAAAACTATGGATATCACAAAGTAAAGGTTATTCACAACATCTTGGACAAAAGAAACTTTTGTATTGAGCAATATGGGCTTCATTTTTGAGTTATGAACTATGATCTATCCAAGAATTCTAAGTTAGCAGATTACTGTTTTTTTTTTTTTGAGAAATAGCTAGGGGATAACTTGAGGTTACAGAAGCAAAATATGTCTATCTGAGTTGACAAATACCTGAAATTTTCACGTCAAAACCATCCACCTCTTCGTCATCTACAACGCTGAAAGATCACAAGGCAACAACAAAATCAATTAGTTGAACAACAACAAAATGAATAACAGTTATATGACACCATGCTTAAACTAGAAAGTCAAGAAAGTTGTTAAAGTGCTTTCTACCAATATGAGGCATGCAAGAAAGTAGTTGTCTCTAAGCTTACCTCGTGATTTTTTATTTTAATTTGGATAAATTATGAAGCTTACCTTATGTTCCATTCATTATCTGCATGAACAGGGTTTTCTGCAGGTGATAATGCTTCTATGTCCGCCTTTGCTTTAGCAGCAGCATCCCTAGTAGGCTTTGCAAGAATGTATTCCTTCTGCAAATTAGAGGTCACCATAAAATGTCAGAACTTCAATTGAATATCAAATAAGATGACATCTCTTGTAGGACCATGGCCACTATACCTGTCGTTCCAAACAAGCAGCGTTTGAACATTGTGAGTTTGGCTTCATCTCCATTGTTGGAAAATAATCTTTGAGGGCATTGTACCCCTAGAACAAGCAACAAGAAAGAAACTATAAACATCAAAACTGTTGAACTACACTTAATTTCTGTCTTCACCTTGCCCTCCTTTTATAAGAGGCAAGTACCCCTAGAACAAGCAACAAGAAAGAAACTATAAACATCAAAACTGTTGAGCTACACTTAATTTCTGTCTTCACCTTGTCCTCCTTTTATAGGAGGCAAGTTCACTTCTCTACTTGATCAGTTATTTGTGATGAATAGACAATAAGAGGGAGTGATTAAGAAAGTCCTCCGTACTTCAGAGGCTTGAAGGAACTCAAGTCTTTGACTAAAAAAGAAGTTTAAGAAAGAACTCAAGTGTGATAAACATTCTCCGACATCTATCCTACAGCCTTAGTGGGGGAGAAGGGGGGAGAGAGAAAGAAAAAGAGATGGCAAGCTTACCAGATAGCGTGACACCTGTCCAAACTTCAACAAGTATTTCAATGTGTTTTGAACTAAAAGTCCAGCTACAACTCCCTGTCAAAGACAGTTCAAATATTAATTTACCAAATGAAATAATGAATTTGTAATACAGCTTCAATCAAATCATAAACAAGATTCTAGTAGTTTTGCAGAAAGAAAAGTTCATATTATTCTTCAAAAGAAAGTGGGAGCATAAACATGAGAAAAGCAATCAAATTAGCAGCAAATGCGGCTATAAAGAGAGAGAGAATAATTTTAAAAGTGAGAAGAACCAAACTTCAACCACAATTTCCAATGTTTCTTTTTACAATTACAATTGCTTATCATTTAAAAGTCATTCACATGGTGATCTTCAGGCAGAGAACTTAGAATATGTCATGCATAAAATTAATAAAGAGAAACGGAACATACAAATAATTGAGGACTTGAGGTTTTTCATACCATTGTAGTAGGTAGAGATGCAGCACAAACCCCTTCACGCTTTAGGGTCCGTTCATCAATTCCAGATGCTACAACCTAAAAGCACAAGTATTCATTACAGTGAATTATTTAGTTTACTTGAAAGCAATCTTAGTTGGAGTTTATACAGAAAACTGAAATTTGGCAGAACAAAGTAGCTTCACATCATTTTTTAGTTATAAGATAGCCTTTAACTTTTCTCGAACTTAAGCTTATGATTATTATAGAGGACCGTTACAGAAATCAAGAATCTCCCTTCAAGTAAAGATTGGTGATCATTGATTGAAGCCATTAGGGAAAATTGCAATAACTAAACATACCAGAGGAGGCACACATGCAAAGCAGGCAGTTTCACCAGGAATCAGTAATTGTATGTGACCCGACACAGCATCTTCAGATACACCTACCAAATTCCATCAATGTCTAGTTTAATTCAGAGGTTCATGATGCACATGAAAGACAAAAAAAGAACATGAAATTCAGCCACTTACCAGATTCCATCCATGTTTGGTTTAATTCATTGCAGGCCTGCATTGCAATGAATTACTTAGTGGGTTAATTAACCAAACAAACGAATAACCTAAAACCTAAAAACAAGTAAACTTATTTTTATACAGATTAAAGTAATACTAGCAAAAAGAACAAGTTTGGAGATACTTTTAAACAGAGGAAATAGGGGTCACAAAAACACACTGGCCATTAATTAAAATTTTAGGTAGCAGATATTTGCTCACCTGATTTACCACCATCCTTGCTTCATAATTATCTACACAACTCAAGACGAGGTCAACCCCACTACCACTCTTAGTTGGCTGGAATGATTTATTTGTAAGACTTGACATAAATGTGTCAAAACCTTCCACAGTTGTTATATTCAACGTGTAGCTCTACAAAGAGAACCCAGTTAAATGAGAATAACAGGAGATGGAGAAAACCTTAAGAAATTAAAGGATACAGGAAAACAAACATATTATTGAGAAAAAGTGTAAAACATTAGCAAAGAAATGTCTCAAGTAACCTACACTACCATAATAATTTAAGTTCAAGTCGGAAAAGACTTTCAACGAACCTTTTGGGATGGGCATACACATTCATACAGTATGTAAAGGCAGAAAATATGCCTGCATAACGGCCCTATTGTTCCGATGGAGAGAAGAACCTATGATTAGATTTTCGGGAAATTTCCAAACGAACAATTTCAACGAAATCTTTCAATTTCTTATTTTACTATGTTCAACTCTATGTATTCCTCTATCCGTAGAGTACATTGAATGTACATAAATGGCTATAACAGAGTTTCTCTTATTCGTATTAACAACTACTCTAGGGGGAATGTTTTTATGCGGTGCTAACGATTTAATAACTATCTTTGTAGCCCCAGAATGTTTCAGTTTATGCTCCTACCTATTATCTGGATATACCAAGAAAGATGTACGGTCTAATGAGGCTACTATGAAATATTTACTCATGGGTGGGGTAAGCTCTTCTATTCTGGTTCATGGTTTAAGTCTTCAATTGCAACACAAGCCGGTAACACATGCACTGAACATGGTCCAGAGAGGGAGAGAGACAGATGTCACTTTAAAGAACGAATTATTTGCTTCTTTCATGCTTCAAGTTCTAGATGCAGGAAAAGGTTCTATTTTAATCCATAAATGGTCTGAATCAGCTTTTCTAGCATAGTCCACTGAAGAAAAGACTATATACATCCAGATTCCAGGGACCAGTTAAGAAACTAGAAGAAAATACCACGCTCACGACCTCAACACTGTGAAGTCATCATACTCGCAACCTATCTATACAGTGAGGGGACAAACAAGAGGCATTATTGTCAACTGACATAAACCAAATTCATGCTTAAGCTAATCATAAATAGGAAGGAGCACACTGAAAGAGAAAAGTTTCTTTGTTGAATACCAAAACAAATTTCTGAGTGTCATAGTCTGTTAGGACCTCACCTCCCATTAAAGAAAAGCTAGTTCAAATAACGCAAAGCATTTAAGAGTAATTAACAGTTGATTTTACAAGGACATGGCATTTTTGCCATTCAATAGTATCTTCAGGAATGGAATGAAAAGAAGAAACAATTACTATAATTTTGTTTATATCCTGAACTTGTTGTAGAAGGACCCCAAACAAACTTTCCTTTAAAACAAAGCCCTAAGTGGCAAACTGCAAACAATCCTACCTCAAGCACAACATCAGGATTTATCTCTGAAAGAGTTTGTACAGCAGCATCTGTCTTTGTCATACCAACCTGGAAGTGACATTAGAATTGTATGGTAAAATGCCAAAGTGATAGTTCTTTATAGCTGAACAAAGGATACAATTTCTCATATTAAGAAAATATAAAAAATCTTTGGCTCAACAAAACAAACTATCAATATAGAAATGTAATCACTTACTAACTACGAAACATATGCACAGGGAGATATGGAAATAAGAAAATTTTCTAGAAACACCTGCTCTGGGCGAAAAAATAGCCTATTCATATTAGCTAACTCCACTTTGTCATAATCATACAACAAAAGACGACCAATGCCACACCTTGTCAGCATCTCAGCAGCAACACTGCCAACACCACCTATGCCCTGTCATGAAGAAATTACAAAATTATGAGCATTTAAATATCAAGGACTAGCAGAAGCATTCTACGCGAGTCTAAAGTAATATATAGAGGACTCAAATACATGTTTAAAAGAGTGTGAAGTCTAAATAATTATTCTGATAGCTTGATGGACATACTAAAGATTTTGCAGTTTCTGGGCCTTAACCAGGGCTCTAAGCCCTTTTAGGCACCAATATACGGCCAGGTAAAATAAATCTTACAGATAACTTTAGAAAGTCCAGGAGCTTAACACCCAGATTGGCAGTCAGTATAGCAGATGTATGATGGAAATAAAGGACAGTTTCCTTTTTGTTGACAAGTTAAAATAAAAGACTATCTCAAGTGTAAAGCAAAAAAATCAAGGCATTATTTTGCATACATCTAAGACCTTGACAGGAATTATTAAATTATATGAATCCCAAGTTCATAGCATTATTGGAAGTCATGACGCATGTAAAACAATATTGGAGAGTAAAAATGTTGTTCTATAACATTACAAATACAGAATTTGACACAAGGAGGGAGATAAAATACATACAACAATGGCAACTGAGAACTCTCTTATTCTTTCATAATTATTCACAATACCCATCCTTTGGAGTGCCATAAGCCTGCTATAGGGATTGCTATCAACAACTTCAGCACTCATGTCCTGCCACCATCACAATCAAGTAAATATTTGGCTAAAGTTAGTAGTTAATTCCAATGAAAATATGGCATGACGGACTATATACACTAACCTTGACTTTTGAACGGCGAGTAGTTCCTGACTTCTCAAGAGTAGCGATGTTTTCAGCATGCAAATGCATCTAGAAATACGACCAAAGAGAAGAATATATCAAAATATCATGACCAGACATGCAAAAAAATGATAAAGGTTAATGGCATTTGAAAGATATGGTGGTATTTTTGACGAACACTGTAGTAAATTTTAAAAAAAAAATCATTGACGGTGTTTCTCAGGTTACATGTAGGTTTAGACGTAAAGATAAAGTGGATGAGAAAGACCGAAATCCCGCCCAATTATGTTCTACTATAAAGTAAGCATATTAAATTTTAAGGGATATCAAAAGGCAAATATATCCATTTCACATTAAACAAACGAAGTAAACCTGAAGAACTTCTATATAGTCAAAGACATAAACCAAAGCCTACTTAGCATAAGACATTATGAAGGATATGAATTTGAATACATTTAATAAATATCGGGAGGATGAAACTGCAATGTTTACAAACAACAACAACCATGCCTCAATTCCGAACAAACTTGATCATCTAGATGAATCCTCACCAACCATAATTCTCCATTTAAATTCATCTTAGGCCAAACAAAAAAGTACTCTATTAGAAATCCTATTTTTTTACTATGAGACTGCAATGCTTAATGCAGGTTTTTTATGACAAATCTAAAACACTCCCAGGTAAGTCCGATAAACTGCACAGTCAATGCATAAAAAAAACGACTAATTGAGTCGTTGTTGACCTTGGCAGATATGGTACCTAAATTCTGAACATAATCAGCATTCAATCAATTGACCCCATAATGAATTCTTCTACTTTACTATAACAGATCCAGTTGAATTAGACCTAACATATTAGGAGATTGAAGAATTCGCAACACCATTGAACTTACCTTTTCGATTAGAGCAAGATGGGAAGGATCTGAGATTGATTTCTTGAGGGAATGGAGATCACTCAGCAATTCTTTGAGCTCCACCTCCATGATTTTTACCGATTTGACGACTTCTCCCGTATGAATTTTGCTTGTGTTTGCTGGGTTTAAACGCCAATTTGGGTAATCTTTGTACTAATTGTAATAGCTTTTGTCAGTCCATTAAGGTTTTGGAACCCAATTAGAAATGTGGAATTACTTACTTTTATTTTCTTTTTATTATTTCCTCTTCGAAACTACACATTCCTCCCTATATGTTTTGTTTTGACTTGTTAGATAGACATATATACTTTAATATTACACAATGCTCTTCGCTTATTATTATGAAAATACAAAATATTGAAAAAAAAACAATATATTGTAAGTCAAAAATCCTCTTATGTTTTTATTTAATTATTTCGTGTAACATTACTTTATAATGTGCAGCTAAATTTTGGGTCATCCAGATTATAAATTTAATAGATATGGTAGATATCTGAGAATATAATGAAAACCAAGAGAGAATGGTGTAATAAATAATATACATGCGAAAAAAATATAAGATATTAAACTTCTAGAAAACCTTCTGTGAAATTTTTTTTCTCCCAGAAGAGGGGTTACGTTTTTGGAAATCAAATAATGTAATAAAAAATTTCCTTCTTTTATTGTGCGAAATGAGAACATTATGTCACCCTCTTGCCTTTCCAAACTACGCTGACTGATTTTTTCATGATCAAGTCAATTCTGGGTTTTGCAGTTAAAAACACAACTCGCATGACGCCGAAAAATGGAGAATCCACACTGAGATGGATGATGTGCTTCAGCCCCGGTAATAAAAAGGGCAATGCAAAGTTCAGAATACAGCTTTCTTTGCTTCCCCAGAAGCTGAGTAGTTAAAAGTTAAATCAGCAAGAGCTAAACATTTGCAAAGAACACATTTGTAGATGAATACAAGCATTCCCCTGAAAATTAGTAGGGGAAAGAAGAACCCTTGCAGGCAAGTAATGCTAACTAGGAACCAAGAATTTCCAATAAGATCAGAACAGCAGATGCATAGACAACTGAATTCAATTTTGGGAAACTGAAAATTCAATGTTACAAACATGGAGAAAATGACTACGAAAAACTACTAGGATCCAGGAGCCATCTCAAGGTTGGGCAGCCTCCAAGAGTTTTTCGTATACTTGTCTAGCTGTCAAATCCTCCACCTGATGCAGCGGAAAAAAAAATCAGTGAGAAGTTGACTTAGAAATAACTATTAGTAATATGCAGTTTTTAACAAGGATACTTCTCTAGCCAAAATGTATCTTGTGTCATAATGGAAGGAACTATTACTTATTTTATGTGTTATCAAAGTGCAAAAATTGTGAATGAAGAGTTTTTCACTGATGAAATTGGTAGAAGTCCTTGCCAGGAAAGAACAAACCACCCAAGCAATTTCCCTTGATTTTTTTTACTAATGTCTATGGACTTTGATGTTTCAATTTGTCCCTTCAAAATTGAAAAGTTGGTCCGTGTAAGGCCAAGTTGATACAATTGGTACCTGCAGGTATATACTCCTCTGCATGTGCCTACAGCTTCTTGTCAGGCAGCTTACCAGGCACTATTCAAAGACAACATAATCTGACAATATGGTTCTTGGCAAAGCTTAGAATAGATAGCACTTCCTCAGATTTGGAAACAGGTAATGCACCGCATGCGTCGATACATAATCACTAGAGTTTATTTATGACTACTAGCCAAGGTCGTACTTCCAACTGTGGAGTGTCCACTTCCTCTTTTAGACCAAAATGTAGATGAATACTATCTCGGGTATCTAGCATCACTGGATTTTGATCCTACAAGTATTCTTCTGTGAAGCTTCTATTGAATTTGATATTCAGGTTACTATTACACCAAGCCTCAGAACTTGAACTCTAGAGCCATATGCATGCAAAAGATAGCAGGGAAGACGTATGCTCAGTGTCTCACAAGGAACTAGAAAACATAGAGTTCTTTTTTTAAAATGGTAGGAATTGTTGATGTCGAAATTAGCACTAGAGAATATCTACAGGTTATCCAGCCAAAGAGGAAATTGACCAAAAAATTTAACAGAGAAAACAGTAGAATTGCGTATGGGGAAAACACACAGCTAAAGTTAGAAGTGTCAATTTGGACTTACCACAAGAAGCTTTGATTTGCTATTCCATCCTCTTTGGAGAGTCATCTGAGATAATTTCAGACCCAGTACCTGCGTAAACAGAAAATCTTAGTGGTTCAGCAAATCAACCAGCGAAGTATCTAAATTATGTGCTCAAATATGAAAGTTTTTTTTTTTTTTTATGACAAGGGAAACCCGCGGCCGCTATCCTTTGGGTGCGCACAGGGTAAAACCCCCGCTCCTATGCAATAGCTCGCAAACCACATAGGAGAGGTAACTCGCACTAGGCAAGCCCAGTGCGACAAGCTCAACCCAGAAGGCAAACCCCTTGCTTTCGCTGGCAAGGGGTTTCGAACTTGAGACCTCCAACATGGAAGTCCCAAGCCCAAACCACTGGGCCACCCCGAACTCAAATATGAAAGTTTTTCCAAGAGGCAAAGGCAAAAATGTTCAGCATACTCGGCCCATGAATTCCAGAAGTTCATTATTAGCTTCCCCACGAGCTGCAGGTGCGGTTACAGTGACCCGAACATCATCTGCATTCACTCCTACAACAACATAAATGTCAAATAAGCTTCTCCTGAAGATATTAGAAGTGCCATTTCTTCTAAATAAATAAGTTGATCAACGTGCATTTTTAAGACGAAGAGAGAAAATCTCCAAGTCACATATAAAGAGAGTTTTCCCTCCGAGTCAGAGAGCATATCATTGTAACAGAAAGCTAAGGTATGTTAATATTATATAATTATTTTTCTTTTTCATCAAATTACTGTTTTACAATAAAGTTGACCCCCAACAAAACCGTTCTAGCCTCCCACCACTGAGGCAGGTCCATATGAAAGTTTTGAGTTTGGACACCCGAGACATCAACATCAAGGCCAAAAAAGATAATTTAACAGTACAACCGCTAAATTTTCAGCTTTTACAATTAGCAGAAGAGTAGGAATTGTTATTCAATGTACTTAATCATCTGCAGAATTGTTCAGTGGACAAATTATTTCCCAACACTGAAGCAGAGGCGTATCTAAGGGGGTTTCACCGGGTTCACATGAACCCATGCTCCCCTCCCGAGATCATATATAGTAGTGTTATTTTTAAATTTTTTTTATTGAAATGTAGATGTGTGAACCCACACTCGAAGTATCATATAATGCGATGATGACTGGGTGCACCTCTCTACGTGAGGTTAGAAATTTAAATTTATATTTATCTTGTTTTATTTTTCTTTCTAAAATTAAATAACACATCTCTAAGTGGTTATTGGTTGCACTTTTGGCATTTTGGACCTATAATATTAAAATTTTAACGTTTTTTAGTAATAAGAACCTAAATGTCGAACCGGACAAATTTATATCTTAGATCAACTTTTTTGTAATAGTGCAACCATCATCTCGAAATCCTGGATACGCCTCTGCACCGAAGGAATTGAAGCAAATGAGAGTGTCTAACTTCCAAAAATCATTGAAGGATTATTTACTTGTAATTGCTGACCGCTGGGCACGGTCCTCGACTTCTATCGCCACTTGCACAAGGCCACCTTCTAACTGTGATATGCATGGTGGTACAGGAGCATCCTTCATAAAACAAGAAAATATTAATTCCTGAAGATATATATGTATCTGGAAGAACATGTATATAAGTTGACAAGTAAGAAATATAAGGAGCGTTCTGTGTTCGAATAAAGCATAAGATTTTACATGATCTTACAAACAAGCAAGGGACAGAGAATACAGAAAGATTACACAAGCTAATGCAGAAAAGAAGTTTAAGAAACCAGACAACAATCAATTTTATGGCTTGCTGCAAATACAGAAAATATGTAGGCATAACTATATAATGCAGCCAGGAAGTGAATAACAGCAAAAACCATTAAGATATAATACCTGTGGATTTGTCTCAGCCGCAATAGTACTAAGTGCCCCATCAACTACATATATGAAAGAGGCAGTCTCCAGATCTTCTTCTGCCCGATAGCAGACAAACAGGCCACATCCCTTACAGGACATCCGAAACTGTTTCTCCATTTTCCCTTCACCACTTTAAAGCAAAAGCAGAAGGTTTCAAAAGAATGTTCCGTATTAAATTGTTACTCATATCAGTCATCAATAATAAAGTTCTTTTCCAGTGAAGCAAGAGACATAAACTAAAGATCTCTACGTTAACGAGCAGCTGCAAAAGGCCAACCGACAAAGTACATCAGAAAGACAGAAAGTAATTAAGTCCAGGTTAAGTTCAGTTTTTCCTACTGACATTTGACTGTATTTTACTCACCATCTTTGTGGTTCCCCAAAGGTAATTATATTTTGGTCTGCATGTTCTCCATGTTCATTCTATATATGTATTCCAGTAATAACTTAGATATACCTATTTAAAACACTTTTGATGATGTCATTCCACTATAGGTCAAGTTCATTACTGCAAGGGTTATATCAGCTTCAATTTAACTCTTAGCATCTAGCAGCGCTTCCCTTACAAACAGAGCAAGGTATTCCATTTTAAACTGAAAACACCTTGTAATCTTGACATGTAATTTCCTACATTCCTCTACAGATGATTGCATATACTTGTAATGGAAGTAACATCAATAGACTAAAGTTTACAGGAGCAGAAAGATTACCGCTTTAGAAGAACTTTCCCCGCATCATCTACACTCAGTCTTGCGAGATACTTTTTTTTATCCAATACATATGCTTTGTCGGTTTTCCTTTTTGGCATTTTCTGCAATTGATTATCTACAACCATACTTTAGCAAGGAGAATGCCCTGTAATTGGCAGTAACGCCATAATATAGTAACAACAACAACATACCCAGTGTAAGCCCACAAGTGAGGGCTGAGCAAGGTAGGACGTATGCAAACCTCACCCTTGCATTTGTGGGGCAGAGAGGCTGTTTCCGAAAGGAGAAAAGGAAGGGAGAGAGAAAACGCCATAGTATAGTAAAATAACAATAACTCCTCTCTCATTCTACGGATAATCATATGGAAATCTTCCTCCATTATGCTAATAACAATAAAGGTTTATGCAGCACCTAATCACATCTAATCCGCGCAGAAGAAGCAAAAGACTACAAACCATTAGACGTCCAAATTTGAAGAAACGAATAATACTGGAAAGTGGAAATTCTCGACGTTCAATGTAGCATGTATCATATTCCATCATATAACCAAAAAGGGAACCAAATACTAATTACTAGTACTATAAACATAATGACTCAATAGTTCAGAAGAACTTCTCCTTAGGAGATCACTTCCAGACCATAGTTGACTCTACAACTTTTCAGCCTTAAGCATAATTCAACTAGTTGCTTCACTCCAATTATCCTAAACCACAACATCTCACCTCAACTGTAGAAGTAAAACTTTCAACAATATAAAATTGTGATTTACATAGTACTGTAAACTGAAAATTCAACAAATATAACAAATAACTATCCGAATTAACGCTCATTCGTTTAAGTACAGTGCGAGTAAATTTGTTTATAGAATAGAGAGAAAAAGGTGAGAGTACGAACCGGAGATGAGGACATGAGAACTGCAGTGCTTGCAGTAATAGACGAAGAGATCGGAGTTGGGACCGTCGGGAACTGCGTCCTCGCTAGAGTATGTGTGCGTTGTCCTCTTCGGCATCTTTCCTCTAAGCCTCTCGCAAGTACACCGCCGGAGAAGATGAAGATTTTATTCTTTTTTTCTCTTTTTCGTTTTCTTTCAGCTCCTTGGATATTCCAAATAAATTCTACTTTTGCCCTTGTCTTTTTCCTATTTGGACAGTTTGCCTCCTAATTCACGGTAAAAACTCAAATGGTACACCATTATTTTTCGAAATAAGGATGTTCTCCGATTTTTTATTTTATTTGTCCATTTTAATAAATTAAGGGAGTTTTATTATTTTTCTTCTATGCTACGTAAAACTTAATTAGTCAAATTAAATTTTTTTACATATAAATTAACAAAGTTTTTTTAATAAAAAAATTTAAAGATTGTGTGAAGTTAATATGAATCAAATAATATAAAACAAAGAAAGTAATAGATTATTTAATTGGCATTTAGTTTCATGTCATATACAATAATATGAACAAATATCTTACGCATTTGCCTCTCTTTATAAGAAAGTAATATAGGTGTGAAATTCTAAATTATTAACGCAATGTTTCGGTTCCTAAAAAAATAATGGATTACTAGTATAACTTTTCATTGTCATTTCCTTCTCATACTTTATGCGGGACATAATGTGAGAAAAAAAATATGATGTTACGAAAATTTGAACGCCTAATACTGTACTATGAACAGTGAAATCTAAAATTAAGGAGAGAGAAGGAAAAATTTGAATGCTTAATAGTTAATATTGTATATTATTACCTTTCACACCTTTATATATATATATATATATATATATATATTTTATTTTATTTTGATAACCGAGAAATCTGTCTATGACCTGCCCTTTGGATCACTTACAGCCTTCTAAACTCGATGGATAATGAGCCCGTCCCACTTAAATATCAGGCTTCGCTTTGTATGGTGTAGGGCTTGAACCTGCGACCTAAGCCACAAATCCTCCACCTTTAGATATTAATTCCTTGTATGAACTACCGTTCAATTATCTAGTAGTTTCTAAAATTAGATTCAATATTTTGCTATTGTTTTCCCTTTGTTTTCATGCTTTTAGTCCTAGATACATTAATTTCACAATACGTTTTCATTTATTTTGAGTATTGAAATTCTGCAATTTGATGTAAATGTGAGAACATTATTTACAATATGCATAGTAATATCAAATAATTTTGAGATGTTTTAAAATGACTGACACTACTCAATTAGTAACATCATTAGATTCCTTTTATAACTTTCAAATTTTAAAAATGATATTTCCTATCAGAACTGTTGATTTAATGTGTATTCATTCACTACCACTTCAAGTAAGGCTAGTGCCTTGTTTGGATGGTTGTTAACTGTAAGTTTAAATATAATATTGTATGATATTCACATAAATTCATCGTTAAGTAACAATAAAGAGTCTTATTGTGTAGCAGCCGATTTGGTGTGGTCACATTGTTACCTTAATCCAACAACATTAATCGTACAAGTGGTAGGTCCTTGGCTCAAAAAAGAAAGTATCCGGTGTAGTAATACAAATTGAATGAACAATGACAAATATGACTCAAAAAAACAAGCTAGTGTCTTTGAAGAGAACTGTTATCTCCGCTTTGAACCAAGACAGCTTTTACGTTCAAATAACAATTAAGATGAAACAGGGTCAGGTAAGGAACGGAACGAGTAGCAACTCCCTAATATAGAGCTTTAGACATCAGGTAATCACAAATGAAAAAAAGCAAGATGCACTTAACCTTTTTTAAAAGCAGCAAAGATACACTAGAGCTTTCCCAAGATACTTTCTTCCCTACAACCAGTGATTATTGACAACTCAATCAAAAAGGTAGCTAGAATCCGCACATCAATATTACTAGAAGATTATTGAATTTGGAACCAAGTTATTTCAATGCCCCCCCACCTACCTCATCTCCTTCCTCAATAATCAGAAATGAAGCACAAATATTAACTGCCATTACCAATCATGAACCAGCAATCGTGCCTCTTGTGATGAACTTCATTTCTAGTCGAGTAACAAAGGGCAAAAATCGACTCAAAAGAAATCCAGTAGACACCGTGCCTAATGCAGAAGATCTATATATTCCTATTTGCTTCAGAATAAAGACCTACCCTGGAACTGGAACAAGAAAATAACTCCATCAAAGATACATGACACCCTCCCTTAATCTCTTCAGAAGTATTTCCACGCAGATACAAACCATGAATAAAAAATGGAAAGCATGAAAAGATTACCCCTCATAACAAGCACATAATTGCATCACATGACAATATTTTTTATAACTTCAAATATTATTTACTTGCAGCATGAAATACATCTACAACAGTTGAAACTTTCAGAAAATGTGATTGCACTAATGTCTATGGCTCTATGCAAAGCTCAGGTTGGAAAAAAAAAAAGAAGTGGATGCAAGATATATAATTCTTCTACTATAGATTGGTGAATGGTCTATCATGTAAGTTATTAGATCATCGGTGCAATTTGATTCTGATAGCAGTTTCAGGAGAAAAAAAAAGAAAATTGGTAATTGCAGTGGAAGCTAAGAAATGCTTACAGTTAGCCCACTCTACCAGCATTACCATAAAAGCGAAGATCAAATACAAACTAGAACTGAGAATTCGAAGTTGACCAAGTCCCAACAGTAGTCACACTAAAGCAAAATCCTAGCTGTTACTCATCAAAGGAAAGGAAATGATATTATTATATGTCAAACTGTAGGAAGTGTCAAAGATCACTTAATCTTTCTTTCGTAACTTCTGCATCTTTTTAATGCCATCAAAGAAATCTACTGCTTCATCAAAACCCTCCCTTTGGAGGTAGATTGACATTACGAACACGGTCATGGATGGCAATCCACACTATCTAATGTCATTATTTTCCGTTTCATCAAAAATGGAGGAACAATAAACTCCAGAATGATTTCTTTCCGGGAAGGAAGCAACAAAAAGGTAAGATGGACTACAGTGATAAACAGTAAAAAGAGATGACAGCATGGTGAAGAAAACAATGAAAAAGAAAGAAAAAATCATTTGATGCCTCAGTGATCGATTACAGAATGGCTTGGTGTATAATCCTTCAGAAGGAATTGAAATCATTTGATGCCTCAGTGATTGACTACAAAATGGCTGGATGTATTATCCTTCAGAAGGATTGTGAAAATTGGGAAATTAACAATATGACTGAACTTCAAAAAAAGATCAAATTCGGTTTAAGATTATGCTGAGGGGCCAGATTCAATGTATGGAGCCATGGAGGTATCAGAAAGATGGAGAGCACTCTGTAAAATCTGGCTATAACTTTACTGGCCACTAGGGTGTAGAACATGCAGCTTCACAATAAATGTTGGGAACTTAAAGGGAACACCAAGGATATAATTATAATAAAGATGACTTGTAGAACAGAGACACAAACAGTGATTACTCCAACTGGGCGGCATGAAAACAAATTATAAACCTCTAGGAAGAGTTAAAAGATGAAATTAGGACTGAAGTGTGGCAAAAAGAAGAAGATTAGAATATGGGCAGATTGAAGGAAACCTCTAGGAAGAGTTTCAGGATGAAATTACGAATGAAGGGTGGCAACAGGAAGAAGATTAGAATGTGGGCAGATTGAAGGTTGGAAATGAGATTAGAATGTATGCAGATTAAAGATCAGCAATGGGAAGAAGATTATTATGTGGGATCTACATATCGTTAGAGAATGTTGCATTGGAAAGCTCTTTGCATGTCTAGACAGTCTGGTTGATGATAAAGTACATACTATTGCAGCATTTCTGAAATAATTAGAAATATATGGAATCTACGGTTTCAAAGGAACTCCGATGACAAGAAAATAGAAGTGCGAATCTTTTGGTTTAGAAACTGGAGAAAGTAGTACCAGAGGAAAAATTGAATGAATCCATACAATAGATTGGCAGAAAAGATGGGAAAATTCTCAATCGAAACATGCTATCAAGTTACACTTATGAAAGAGGACATATGAAGTGGAAAATTGGCCATGAAAAAATCATTTGGAAGACGGGCACCGGGCACCACCAAAAAGGCTTCTTTTGAACAAACTGCAGTACTTGGAGCTTGTTTAACACACAACAATTCAGCTAAGAGGTTTTAATCGCTTACTAAGTGCTATCTTTTGATGAGTGATGAGTCTAATAAAATCAGTCAATCATCTCCTTTTTCATTGCAGACGAGCAACACAAGCAAGGACTATGTTACTGAATTTCAGTGGATGATGCCAGGAGATATGAAACAAGAGATTCCTTCATTGGCAAGAAAGAAGCTAGGAAAGAGACATAAAAAAACTGGGAAGTCTTACTGCAAGATCTCTCGCTCTCTCTCTTAGTTGGATGTGAAATCAGAAGATTTTGAAATTTCAAATTACGATTCATATTTAGTGCTTAACATGGTGAAGTCAACGTGCACTTGGAGATTCAGTTAATATGAGAAGTTCCCCACAACAAGAGAAAACAAATAACCTGGCAAGTTAAAGAGCAATCACTTAGGCAAACAAGATTTGAATGTTTAAGGAATGGAGACAAGGGATAAAAAATATTAAGTGATTTATTCTCATTTGGGCTTTGGTGGGCAGAGTTTCAAGTAATTGTGCTGGTAGGAGATACCAGGTAAGCAGTGAAAGGACACCATTGTTGTCATTTAAAAAATACATAGCTGTTTAACAAACATTTGCGTACCATAAAATATTTTAGTCACCACTAGAAATTCCTGATTTGCTATCTGTCGAAGCCTACTTTGGCGGGCTTGCAATACGAATTACCATTGCCTTGTGTTACTTATCCTAATATAAACCAAACGGAAAGAATAACTCCTAGCAGGGACGATCAAAGATTCTGAATTTTGTAACCTCCTAGGGAATCGGCTCAGTTGGCATTCAGATGATTCATTTGGTGAGAGAAAGGAGAGAAATATAAGAAAAAGATAACTACGCAGCAAATTCAAGAGCAAGTGAAGTATTGTCTTATCAAGTGCCAAACTGAGTTACCGCGAAAAGCCTTTTGATATCCCCATGGCCCAGTCACATACTAATACTGGATAATATAGACACTATCCACAAGTAACAACTTCAAACAGGATTATACATTGAAACACCACTAATAATAGATAAGAAAGTATGTGTATAGTACACACACCACGCATCAAAAGGTACAGATAAACACACATACCCAAACACTGAATTTGTTTCATTTGGGATAAAAGGGAAGCAGCACGGGATGAGTATTGTTTTCTGTATTTTCCTTCAAAGCAAGAACACAAAAAACATCTCCTGACACAGAGATTTTGCATCGTCAGCATACAACAAGTCAGCAGTAAATTGCAAACCATAAGCAGGACGGGGAAACTATAGTGATTAGCTTACCAAGTATCCTACCCAAATGATGAAATTATGGTCTGAAGAGCACAAAGGATAGACCATTGTATCAGCAGATCTCACATATAATACATATACATCTCACAGAGTTATTACAGTAGTGAATAAGAGTGTAGCTAGTCTCATCGAATTTGCTTTTAAACACATTGAGATCAACAAAGAAACAGAACATCCCCAGCCTATACTCTAGACACGCTAGTCTTTAGAAAGGAGGCATACCTGTCCCCAAAGACCTGCACCTTACGTGCCTTTTCTTCTCATATGGTGCAAAACAAGAGGTGTTCCTTCAAATAGATCCAACAAATAACCTTCTAAGTCCTCTAGAGTATACTTTATGTACTTCCCAGCATTTCTTCCACTCTCTAAATGACCCCCAAATCTTCCTCGAAATGAGCGATATGCAGGAAGCACCTTTTCAGAAATAGAAATCCTGAGTTCTTCGCGCAGTTGAGGATCTGGGACCTTCCAACCAGTCTGGATTCTGTAAATTTCTTCAAAACATGCGTTGAAGTTCTTAAACCTCTCCTTGAGGGCTACCTTTGAAGCATTGTTTGAGCTTCCGCTAAGTCCTTCGTCCTTCAAACAAGATAAAACCTTGCTCCATGAAGCTCTAAGATAGCTTGTAGCATGTTGTCGAATCTGACCCCTCCGCTTTCTGACCCACTGATCACCTAAAAGTTTTTGAAGCTCCGAATCTTTCACTTTCTGAACGATGTAATGTACATTATTCATCAAAAATATATACGGCATTCCACAATCTTCATACATTCTCGACTTCCCCTCCAGATTACCTTCCAAAGACTTGATCAGTAACATCAACCGCCTCGCCAGTGGTGCAACATTCTCCAACTCCAAGTTATCACCATTATCAGTTGCGGAAGAGTCATGTTCCATGCAACTCTCTAACTTCTCTAAAAGTCCATTCAATGTATCACTATAATCAACCAGCAATTTAACATAATTCATAACATAACGAGTCAATGGATGGATTTCACCGCCTTGTGTTGGTTTCTTTGAAATCTCCCGCTCAACAGCATTTTCAAACTCCACAAATGTCCCAATAGCTGCTTCTCCTAGGCCATCTAACACCCCCTTTGACTCACCACACACCAATTCACCATCTTCATCACAAAAAAACAGCTCTATGTCAGACAAAACATCTGCCAGGGCATCATACATATCCAGAATCCTAAATAACTTCTCCGACGACCTTCGCCCTATTGCCACAGCTTCTCCAAAATTCAAGAGCTGCATTACACAGCCCTTTGCAGTTTCCATGAAGCACACTTCTTTAATCAACTCCGAGTCTCCAAAAACCTGGTCACATAAGCTCTTTTCAGCAGATAGAAGAATTCTCACCAGAACTTTTACAGCATAAATCCATTTTTTCATTTTCTCATCCAGCGACTGCCAATCAATCCTATGGACCTCCTCAATGCTCAGTTTCTCAATGCCAAGAATTGCTAAACACTCGTCAAGCACCTCTCTGCGAACACTAGAGTACACCTGGCAACATTCCTTTTCATAGCCAGATTTAATCATACGGTTAGCAATCTCTCTCAGATCAATTATAGCATCATTATATACCAAATCAAGGGAGAAATCATCCGCTCCAAGGCTCTTCCCTTTGACGTGATTGTACCTTGCACTGCTAACATCCTCCTGATCCTCGGACAAAGTACCTGTTTCAAAATCAGGAATTGCAACAGCAGATGAAGAGATAGAACAACGGCGAATGAAAGAGGACTCATGGAGACGGCCAACGTCGAAAGGAACAGTATTTCCAATGAGAACATGACGAAACTCCTCCTCCAAATGAGCCATAGCATGCTGAAGAGCAGCCTCAGCTCGGTCCATATCGGACGACAGAACATTCAGATCCTCGGTCTTCTTAATAATCTCGTCAACAGCGTTGAGATATTCAGAGGTGGAATCAGGATCGGCGTTAGGAGGAGAGTCCCATTCAAGCACAAGCTTCGCAGCCTCTTCAAACACAATATCAGTAGAGGAATGATCGGTTTCGGCAACGGCAGCAGCAGCAGCAGCTGATCTGGCGGATGTAGGAGTTGATGAAGATGAAGTGGTGGTGGTCATCATATTAGAGAGCTTAGATAAACGATTATCAAAATTAGATAAAATCATAAGCATATCTTCAGTATCAACATTTGTAGAGGTATTGAGACTCTTGACGATCTGTTGAGCTGCTGCAAGAACCCTATCTTGTCCTTCAATAGTCGCCGCCATGAACTCTTATCTCCTTTCTCTCTCTATATCTATATGTATGTATAGGATTGAATTGAGAAGATATATATATAAGTATTTGTATAGAGAGATTTGGGGAGAGGGGTTTTGAGAATTAGGGTTTGGGGGAGAAGGGAAGGAAAGAAGGAAGAAATGGGGATTTTGGGGAAAATCAATTCAAACGTTGATTGTTGCGTTCCATTTCTGCTGCGTGCGTGCGGGGCGGGTGTTTCGTTAGACGAATTGGGCTATTGCCTTCGTCCTTCCAAATTCCATGATGATAAGAACTAAGAGAGAAAAAAGAAAAAACGAGAATACGGTATACGTTACGTCAACAATGGAGGGATGGGTTATACGTTATGACTAGGGCTACATTGGCTGGTTTAGTTTGGTTTGATTTGATTTTTCATTAAAAAAAGCTAAACCAATTATATTGGTTTATTAAATCTAAAAACTAAATCAAACCACATAAAGTCGGTTTCAGCTTTAGTCGGTTCTTTCGGGTTTTTTTTATTTTTCGATTGTTTTGGTTTTTTACAACTATACGGTATTTGAAAAGGAGATCAAATATATTTTCGCTTACCTGGTAATAAACTAAACTTAAAATATGTTAAATGATTAGAAATTTTTGAAAAGACGATAAAATTCACATGAGTACAATTATTTTTTTTAAATATCAACGTTCATTATGTTAAATTAATAAGATTAAAGGCTACAGGCAAACTGAATACAAAACAAAATATTTACAAAGTAAATTGTTAACTTCGAATTTGAAAAACTATAACAATATAATTGTAACTTCGGATCTTAATACAAAATAAAATATTTACAAATTTTACAAGCCCAAATTTGAAATAAAATGTATAAACATTGAAAACTATAAACTAACTAAAAATATATTAACAAAGTAGATTATAAATAATATTTTTTATCTATAAAAAAATTAAAATTATATATATATATATATATATAATATTTACAAAATTTTACTAGCCCAAATTTGAAATAAAATATATAAACATTGATAACTATAAACTAACTAAAAATATATTAACAAAATAGATTATAAATAATATTTTTTATCCCTCTCTCTCTCTCTCTCTCTCTCTCTCTCTCTCTCTCTCTCTCTCTCTCTCTATATATATATATATATATATATATATATAT
>JAJOON010032209.1:0-18000 GCA_029582645.1 Solanum megistacrolobum | reverse complement strand
TTAATCGCTCATGGTTCCCACAACCCTAGTTGTGGATTTAGTTACCCATATTAGCAAGAACACAATTCATAATATTAGATGAAGAAATCATGAACTTACGTAACGAGAATAATAAACCCAGAATTTCAACTTGAATTGCAAAGCTAAAATCTTCAAAACGAATGTAGGAAATCAATAATTGCTAGGGTTGCAACTTAATCTCCAAAGTCACAAAGTATAAGTAGAATAATAATGTCTAACCCCCAAAAATGAGGTTTACATGCCCTATTTATAGAAAACAAATCCTAAATTAAAAGGGAAACAAATTAAGGAAAGTTTGTTCAGGTACGCGTCTTCAATCTACGAGATTGACTTACGGACCGTCGATGGATCTACGGTCCGTAAGTCCCTTCCGTCAGCCAAGACTTAGAAAATATTTTCGCTTCCAAAAATCAGCTTCACTGAAGCAAACGACGGACTAGCAGTACGAACCGTAGATTGATCTACGGTCCGTCAATCCCCTCCGTAGCTCCACACTTAGAATCTTCAAAAATCAGGTATTGGAACCCTCGCAGTATCACTCTACGGATCAACAGTACGGTCTCAATCTACGGACCGTCAATGGACACCGTGGTTCCACACTTGGTCAGATTTCCCTAATTTGTCCTCAATACCATGCCTGTTGATCTACGGTCATCACCTACGGACCGTGAATGGACCTACGGTCCGTAGATCACCTCCGTGAATGCCCTGTTTCTGCATTTCTTTCAGCTGTCTTTATACTTCCGCGCCTGAACATCTTTCCTGCAAAACATGATAAAAACACATAAAAACCAATATAAAAAAGGCCCTAGACACACACCACTTGTAAGTGAAATGTATTAGAAATACCGTAAACTCACGGTATATCAACACCCTCAACTTAAATTCGTTGTTTGTCCTCAAGCAATGCACTACAACTCTAAACGACACTTGTATAGAAGCAAGCATTTTCAAACCCAAGCAATCACATGGCTCTCTACCCTCCTCATTGTTCGGGTGTACATTCGTTCTCTTAGACTCGACAAGCCAATTCATGTGGATCACACCATGACACAGATTGACCAACTGACACACAACATACACCTTCTCACTATCACCAAAGTACCAACTTTCCGACAATGTAACTAGTGCCCTTACTTCAAACGAAATCCCCTTTTCCCAAGAATGAATGATATTCATGGTACAAGGATTTAATCAACACTCACGCTCAGAAGTAATTTCAAATACAGTTAGTGTCCAATGCCATAAGCTTGCCCTTATTTTCACTGCTTAGACTCTCCAAAATAGACTCTAGGATCACTATAGGACTTTCTTGGCTTGTAACGTAGGCTCAGGGTCTGGTGTGGTACATTTGGGTACTGCTTAGTGACTTTCTGGCCTCCTTGACATTACACTCGGCTTTCAACCTCTTTTTTGCCCTATTTTTGTCATCCTATCGTTTTACTTTCTTTCCCTTAATTTTCTTCAACCACGAATGTGACTTCAGACTTTGTAGCTCTTTTTACTTTTTTTTTTTTTTTTTTATAGCTTTCAACAAGTCACAAAATCAAACATAATGTATTCAAACTTTTACAATAGTTCGAAAACTCTTCATCATCCACTTCAATGAGATCAAATTGACTTGTGACGACCCTTCAAATTTGATCACCTCCATTTCCCTACACATTTAAAATGTACAACAAAACCAGATTGCAGCATTTATAAAAGAGGCTAGAAGTTCCAGATTAATTCCAGATTGCAGTAGTTCCAGATTGCAGATTTTTTGAGTTCACTTTGCAGATTCTGAGGCAAATTAAAGCCAAATTGCAGATTGCAGATTACAGTTCCAGTTCAGAATTAATTCCAGATTGCAGATTACAGTTCCAAATTAATTCCAGATTACAAATTACAGTTCCAGTTTGCAAATTTATTGAGTTCCAAATTGCAGGTTACAGTTTAGATATACTAATACAAGATGACACCATAAAACAGAGAAGATATTCCATATTGCATTCCAAGTCAATAGTACTTCTTCAATGTTTGCAACAAGACCAAAATGTCCATACAGATACAAAAACATCTCAACACTATATGTTGTGCACGATCTCTTAGCCGAGAGACCACACCTAGTTGATTAATAAGTTGTGTGTTCAATTTTCTTACGATGAAGTTACAACATTAATCATTTCTACTTTATTCTAAGGCAAACTAAAACCAAAAAGGTACCAGAAAAAGAATAGACATTCATAACTATATATTCATTTCCTTTTGTCTTCATGGCATGCAAAAAAAATTTAACTAATCAATTAATGAACAAATTAAATCCATAATGAGATGTCTTATCTCATATAACAGAAAAGTGTGCAACTTTAACTGAAAAGGTTCTCCTTGAATTGTTGTTCATGTACCTCTTCAAATATTTTTACATTGCATGACAATCACATACCATATAAATAACAAATCCATTTACTCAAAATGTCTATCAAACTGCTTGCCATCAGATTAGAGAGAAAAAAACCAGCTCACAATTTTGGTCAACAACCTGTCAAGTGTTTCTGCTGCTATAAACCAGGAAACACATTGACATTAGCATGATTTTACTAGTAGATATAAACGTAATCATGGTTAATTTATTACTTGAACAACATTGGCTCAATCATGTATACCACATTTATTTAACCAAGTTAAACCACCCACAAATAACCTGGTCATCTCTCAGGCAATTACCATTTTTCCATAAAAATCAAAGTCCTAAATCACATTCAGCATCAAAAAGCAGAGACAGTAAGGAAAAGGGGTAAATGAGTATGTAAGACAATACGATTATGAAATTAGCAGTATGAGAACTTTGGTTAGCTACCAACCATTAATTACTTACACATCCTTGTAAAACTTCCAAACGCTGAATATTTAATGAAGGATAAGCCAGGCAACAGAAACATTGGTAAAACTAGCAATGCCCTCATTTATAGTTAAGGTCAAGGGATCGTGTTATCATGATAGCATAACCCACTGCAGTAACCTGAATGTTCAAATAGCCGCAATACGACACCCATAAGACTAGTAAACATATAATTTACATGTGATGATATAATAAGCAACTCAAGCAGTCAGATACCAATATAACATAAAGGATACACACTGATTATCAATTAGCTACATAATAACCTACATATGTAACATCTGCAACAAGTGCATACTTAATATAATTTAAACCACCATGATGCCCAAAATAAATGTGGCAAACTTGGACACTTAGTACAATCATGCCCCAACAGACCAAACAATATCCAATCCACTTCTAGAAGCACTAACCTACCATATTATTCAATGCCAATAGAGAGTCCAAAAAAATCAAATGAAGACAAAGGTTGGACAACAGTAGTATAACAAAAAAGGAAAAAATCAAACTACCAACAACCTGCACACGTGAAATGCAATTACTCACACAATCAAAATACATTTAATACGTAAATAAATTAACAAAGCAAAAACAAGGTTTCACATGATTCTGTAGGTCCATCAAATCTCAATACCCAGGAGAAAATCAAAGAACAAGAAGGAAAAAATAAACCCCAAAAATTCAACACTAAACTCCAAAGGAGGGGAAGCAACCACGTCACTGAATTTTGAGAGTACAAGCCACGTACAAAGTATGATATCCAAGCCACATAGAAGCACTAAACTACCAGATTATTAAGTACAAGTTAATTTTTGACAAGTCAGAACTTGACAAACTCATATCTTTACTAATTTAAAAGGAACACAGAAAAATGATTTGATGATAAATATATCCTTAGCAATTTATAAATACAAAATAAACTAATCTAGATTAAGCAATTTTAACAAGAATCAGATTCAGGTTATAAACAGGATTAAAGAATAAAAAACCTGTACAATACTTTATTTACTTCAATCACTCTCTAGTTATAGAAAATTGAAAAGAAATACCAAGTAATTTAAATTTACAGCACACATATACATTAAAATTACATATTTTAATCAAATTAAAATAAATAACGACCTCAGATTATCATAAAGCACATGAATGACATGGAGAAATAAAAAGCCTATTTCCAAAGAAGAAATTACACACTATCAGAATTCTAAATAATCCCTACAAATCTGTCACTCAAGTAAGAAACATTAGAGTAGATTGTTTACAAATGTAAAACAAGGTGAGGATGTTCCAAAATTTTCCAAGTATCCAAAGAACCCATAAGCCAACAATAACGTACAAGTAATTCTTAGATCAAAATATGAAAGAGATGATACTAAGATAAAATGTAAGTTTTGACATATGTATTTAAGTATACTTTTTTAATATACAAGATATAATTTTTTGACGAGACCATTCATTTGGAAAGGATCAGATGATTAAACTACATCCTACCTAGGAACCTTTCTTTCTACGTCTTGACATAATTTATGGTAATTTCTGCCACAGTGCAGTAGCCAGCAAGAGCAATAGTCTGTTCTAGTTCTTTCTTGAGCATTTCAATAACTTGTTTTACCCCAGATTCTCCATTAGAAGTCAGGCCATAAATAACCAGTCGATCAATCTGCAGGAATATATAAAAACAAATTACGTTGTCATCAGTGTATATAACTTAAATTCATTTCTTTAAATCATTAAGTTTACAAGAGCAGCTTCTGCGCTGAGTGCTAGAGCCTTGAATATGTTTGTTCCTCATCTAATTCCTCCCAATAAGAACTGGAACTTACCTTGAACTACATGGACCTCCTAATTTAGGAGATTTCAAGTTAATTTTTTTCAAATTTTTAAGATTCAAAACAACATATTTCAGCTTTCAATTGAAAAGAATTCCAAAATGAACTTGTATTTCATATCTGAAAATTAAGGGAATCACGTCTTCAAGAACAAAAATAGTAGCTGGAGTGTAATCTAGCTGCCGAGTTCCATGGTTAGAGACGATAACTCCTGCAAGTCCTTCTTCAATTGCTTTCATTGCTGCAAAAATATTCAGTGTTTTCCATCAAACACATGTATGGAATTTAGAGAGAAATTTTTGGAATCATGTACAATGAGATATGGAGCTGATTAGAGAGTTTCTTGACTTTAGCTAAGGTTTATGATAAGTATTATACCATCTTCACTAGTGAGAATGTCGTTTTTATGATAAGTATTAACCATGCTATTTCCTGCAAATTTCATCATATGATCTTCTCATGTGATATTAAGGAATCCATCACATATATTTAACTTTTAAATTATGTACCTTCTAGCAAAATGAATGATCAAGAGTTTCTGCAGCGTAAGCTTTTCACTGCAGAATTTTATTAGTAAGCATTGTATTCACTATTTCAAGTTTCGTCTTTCAGCATAATATGTAATTTGTCTAATACTCCTATTTGCTTTTAGTAAAAATCCAAAATATTTACTTACAGAAACAACTTTAGTTGATAGAAGACCTTCAAAGTTCTTCAATTGAGGTGCGATCATCCTCCATTAGGATACAACTTTAGTTGATAGTTTCAGACCTCTTGAATCAAAAGCAAGCTTGATCACTCCATGGCTGCTTTATGTCGATACATGAGAGTTATGCATGTCAAAATAATACCTACCTTTTGATGATAATTACCTGCATAAATAAAATAAAAATCAATAGGATACAAATGACCTTGTCATACATGCGATAATAAATTGATATAGCAAACCAAAGCACTCTGTTGCTTTCTTCAGTGCTGCAGTTAGTATTTCCTAAGCATCATAAAAATTCCTACAGCCACCAGAAAAGTCTGTGCATTAGGGACGATATTGGAATATATGTTTATACAAGGGAAAGCCAAACATTTAAAGGAAGTCTTACCCCAAATGAGCCTCAAGCTGTCCTAGAGCACAAGTAGCTCCTACCAAAGTCTCCTCCAAATTCATGTTACAGGCTGATACAGACTGTGAGTCAGTATAATCTTTATGTTCTGATACATCCTGCATTTCCCATTGATATAACTCCCTCGCCATTTGGAAATTCCGCTTACAATGCAGGAATTCACCAAAAAGATAGTGCAACGTTGCCTATACATCACGATGTCAATATATTGTAGAACTTTGTCATCTGTGATGTCTCACAAGGCAAATCCTTACCAAAGCAACATACATCACGACAAAGAATAATATGATGGGTGTAATACTACTACAATCTAGAATCCCAAAAATCAACAACACACGAAAATCAAAATCCACCCCCACACAATAAACCAAGATGTAAAAAATTCAGACTTTTAAAGGTAGAAATTTCTACCTGATAAACTCTATTCCAATAAAACCCTTTTGATGTGATGAAGCTTTAGGACATCATCTTCATTGTTCTATCCCTGGTAAATAACGACAAAATTGTAAGGGCAAAGATAGTGAAAATCGTGAATGGATCTAAAAGATCTTTGATTTAAAAATGGAATTTCGAATCTCAAAAGGTAGTGAAAAATCAGAGAAGTATTTTGAAATCATTCTTCAACTTGTTTTGTGAAAATTCATTGCTTTGTGTGTTGATTGAACAGATACGTGTTAATTTGGGCGAAACTCCATATTTACAAAGCCTTGAAGAATTTTTTATTTAGGGCAAGGAAAATCTCTTTTGAGAGACTTGGAGAGTTATTTTTTTATTGTTTATGAATTTTCTTTTTGGCCAAATAAAAATGGGAGGGAGAGTTAAATTTGTTGGAGGGAATATAATATTTTAGTGAAAATTTTAAGGTCACACTTGGTAAGTGTTGTTTTTATAATTATAAAAATAGCACACTTTAAAAGTGTAATCATATATATAAATAGGTGTGCCAATTATATCATGATAACACAATGCTTAGAAAGTGTAGCCTATACTACTAAAAAGCACATTTTACAAGTGTTGCCAATATTACCGTGGTTAAAAGCTAAAAACTAAGGCTACACTTATAAGTGTAGCATTAAAAAATTTAGGCAACACTTTACAAGTGTTACTTTGATTAAGTGTGGCTTTAGGTCTAAAATGTTGTAGTGTCATGAATTTCTTGAGATTAGAACAGCTAGATATGAAGTACTTAAAAGCAAAGCTTGAAGACATGAATTGATTAGATTAGGGCTTATATGATGAATCATGAATAGATTTCTTAAGATGAAGGTTTATAGACATGAATTGGTTAAGATCAAGTATGTATGATGATATATGACTAGAATTGCTTAAGAATAAAGCATGTGGTCAGATTGTCTTGAGAATTAGGCATATATGATGATCATGAGAAGTATTTCTTGAGAGCAAAGCTTGTAGTAGGAATGTGAATTCTAGGGCCTTGAGGGTAAAAGCAAACATGTTGAATTACTAATGTTAAGGCTTTGATAGTGAAGCTTATGTGAAAATGGTATTCTTCTAGATAGAATTATTGTGGATGGACTTTACCCACCTAATCTACCTCATGAATGTTTGAATGCACAAAGTGATAGAATCACATGAGTTAGGATGATATTCATGTCTAGTAGTTGAACTCTAGATGTGATGATTGAAAGTAAGTTTTGAACCTCAAGGAGGTGAAGTATGAGGGTATGCTTGTAGTAATTGAACTACTTGAATTATGATTATATCCATGTCTAAAGTAGTTATTCTAGATGTGTTGATTTGATATTAGTTTTGACCATTAAAGGGAAAGATGTGATATTATGCATGTTTTATGAAAGTTATGTCTATGCTTTAAGAACACTTTTGAGAGTAAAGTGATTATGATCATGATCTTGTTGTGTGTTGTTGAAATGATATTCTCATTTACACACCTATGTATGATTATGATAATGTTGTGAAAGGCTATGCTTATAAACACATAATGAACATGATGTGAAAGGTTTTCTCTCACAATATGGTGATTCTATGTTTGAAAGGTTATTCTCACCTATTGAATCTATGAGCTATCTTATGAATTATGTTGGATTTAGTGTCAAAGCAGTCTTCCATAACCATGAACTTAAGTCTAGAATTATATGAAGTCAATGGGAATTATGCTTACCACCGAGTGGATATGAATATGAGATGGAAGCTTTTACCTAAGTTAGTTCGGCTTCCCAATGAAAGCTTTTACACAAGTTGAGTCCGACTTTCCAAATGGGTTCCTTCTACGCAAATCGAGTTCCCAATGTATCTATCTCATGAGATGGACACCTTTTACCAAAGTTCGGTATGGGTTTCTAGTAACAGTCTCCATATCCCATAACTACGTGCCCTTGTAGGATATTTGGCTAGTGGATCCACCAAAAGCTAATAAAGCATGGTTCAACCATAGGCAAGTAGAGCAACCCTTTTCGGTGTGGGTAACACCGGATTCTATGTTAAGCTCACATGGTCTATGTCGGTTAAGGCTAATTCCCACAAACAAGAATATTAATTATGAATTATGGTTACTTAAGAATCTTTCCTTAGCATGGGTGGGATTTATGGGGTCTTATTCATGTATGGCATAAGAATGCTTTGAGGGTTGTTATGATATATTTCTCTTATGTCATGATTATCTATGTAATGAACATGTTTATGACTTATGATTATGATGTATGCTTATATTGGATTGTAGCTTGAAAGTCCCCTCCATTACATGTGTGACTAAAGGTGAATGTCCCCCTGTCTGTGAGAAATGAGCTAAGGATGAGATCAAAAGATGGTACATGTGAATGAGAACCTAAAGTGACTTTTAGTATGGATGGGATTATCAGATCTTATCCATGCATTTCACAAGCTTGCCTTGAGGTTATGAAATGACTCTCTTATATGATATTCACTTAGATGCATTGATTATGGCTATGACTATATTTTTGTCTCTTATGCTTATGACTTATGTTATTGTCTCTTTTAATTATGGTATATGTCTTATGTTCACTAATGCCTCTTATATGCTTATGTTGATGATTTATGTTGGCCATCATATTTAGTACATTATTGTACTAACACATACTTTTTCCTACATTCTTATCAAATGTAGGGTTCGGCGATATCGACTTCCATTCTTGTGGCTAGGCTCATAGTAGATCAAGAAGACAAGTTTTGGTGAGTCCTTATACCATCGAGGACTTAATCACCTTTCCTTTTTATGTCTTTCTTTATGTTTAGACTTTGTATGGGTTGTGTCCCTAACTTTTTTCAAGTATTATATAGTTTGAGACTTGTGTAGTAAACTTTCGCTTTGTCTTATAAGATTTCAATTGTATTGAAAAATGTTTCAAATTTTTCGTACCATTTTCTATTATCTTATGTTATGATATGCTAAGAGGGTTGTATGAGGCTTTTCAGAGTCTTGTAGGTCGTGTCACATCTAAGGGGGTACTCCTGGGTTATGACAGTCAAAATGCTTAGCCTAGTGGATTCAACTCGGGTGCTCTGAATCAAAATAAATTCTAAGCTCTTCAGAGTCGACAAAATATCGTGAGGGTTATCCGGATGTTGTGATTGGTATGTTGAACGTCTTTCACCTTGATGCTTATGCTTTACTAGATACGGATGCTGCCTTATTATTTTTAACTCCTTGTTTGGCCATGAGATTTTATGTTTGTCCAGGAATCCTTTCTAATGCCTTTCATGTCTCTACTCTCATTGGTGATTCTAATGTTGCAAAAAGAGTTTATACAAATTTTCCTATTTTCGTTTTTCAAAGAGTCACTCATGTTGATCTTGTAGAGCTTGATATGTTAGAATTAGATGTTACTCTTGGGATGGATTGGCTTCATGCATGTTATGCTTCCATAGATTATAGGATCCGCTTGGTCAGATCAAGATTCCGAACAAACCTATCATATCATAGGAAGGGGGAATTATGCTCTTAAGTGTTAGTTTATATCTTTTCTTAAAGAAAGGAATATGATTTCTAAGGGTTGTATATATCATTTGTTTTGTTTAGGGATACAGATTCTGAAACCCCTATCCTTGAGTTAGTTCCGATAGTAAATGAGATTTCGGAAATGTTTCTTAATAATCTTCCCATTATTCCTCCCAAAAGAGAAAAAGACTTCGATATTGACCTTCTCCAAGATACACAACCTATCATTATTCATTTCTATCGCATGGACCTTAACAAACTTAAGAAGTTAAAAGATCAATTCACGGATTTGTTAGATTAGGGTTTTATTAGGCCGAGTATTGCTCCATTGGGTTCTACAATATTGTTTATTTGAAAGAGGGATAATGCCCTCTTAATGTGCATTGACTATGGACAATTGAACAAGGTACATAAATAATAAGTATCATATTCCAAGGTTACATGATTTATTTGATCAACTCCAAGGAACAAGTTATTTCTGTAAGATTGACCTTTAGTCAGGTTATCACCAATTGAGGGTGAAGGAAGAGTACATTTCAAAGATGAATTTTTGAACTCGGTATGGTCACTTTAAATTTTAGGTGATTTCTTTTGATTTGACTAATGCTTCAATGGCATTCATGGATTTGACTAATAGGGTCTAGAAGCAATATCTTGATATGTTTTTATTGTATTTATTGATGATATTTCGGTTTACTCAAAGAGTGATGATGAACATGTTGAGCATTTGAAAATAATGTTTCAATTTTTCAAGGATCATTAATTGTATGCTAAGGTTAGCAAGTGTGAATTTTGATTGAGGTATGTTGATATCCTTAGCCATATTGTCTCTTCTAAGGTATTCAAGTTAATCCCAAAATACCAAGGTGCTTAAGAATTAGCCCTGACCATTGTCTACTCCAAATATACAAAGTTTCTTGGGTTTTTCTGGTTACTACAAAATGTTCATGGAAATATTTTCCTCTATAGCTTTGCCCTTGATGACATTGATTTATAAGAAGGTGAAATTCCTATGGTCGGATGCTTGTGAGAAGTATTGATGAGTCCACGATTTGAACTCTTTTAGGGCTTTATTTTGATAGATTTAGTGTCCTCAAATGCATATTTTGTCTCAATAACTGATGAAAATCCTTGAGTTTCAGGTATTTGAAGTTAGACACAAAGCATGGACACTATTGAGCAAAAAGGAACAAGGCAACCGAAAGAACGAAGAAAAGAAGGCCTGAGGATCGCCTAAACCATTGGGCGAGTCACCGAATGGCCTTGGTCTCGCCCAATGTTCCAGTGTGCCAAGCCTTGAAGGACAAAATCAAATAGGCGATAGAAAGGAGCAGTCGACGAGTCGCCGAACGATTCCGCGAGGCAGTGCCATATCGCCCAAAGTTACAGAGCCTGAAGTTACTGAAGGACAATGCAGAAAGGCGATGAACTAGACTAAAGGGCAGATCGACGAGTGGATCGGCGATCCCAACTAACTGCGCTGAGTGATCCTTCGCAGCACACTTTTTGACAACTATAAATACCTATTTAAATTTTTAGTTTAGTGTCAAGTTTTAAATTTCAGAAACCAGTCTTTAGAATTATTAAGTTTTAGAAATTAGTTTTTGGGAGTCAATTTTTCTTAGCTTTGAAGAGTTGAAGATTTCCATTTTCTAAGCAATTGGAAGTGGGTATTGAAGATTCTTCATCCTTGACATGTGTAAAGACAATATTTATCATACCCATTTGATGGAAACACTTTTCAGAATTGATTTCCATCTCTTTACTATGTCTAGCTAAAACCCCAATTCTTGGGGTGTGATTTTGTGAATATGGGTTGAATTTACTGCTGGGTGTTGCTAATTGATTGTTTATTCGCTGTTTAGAGGTGATTTCGTTCAGCAATTGTGTTTGAATTAAATGGGGTTGTAGTTGCAAATACAATTTTATCTTCGTGTTTTTTACTTTCTTGAGAGAGAAGTTTTAAAAGCAAAACTACTGAATCGATAGTCTTTGGTTATTGGGTTGTCATGGGTTCAGCTTGAGAGAGTGAATCCTAAACCCTCTCCCACACATTCAACTCGACAGAGTGAATGGACAAAGGCGAAGGTTGTACTTCATTGCCGCTTATCGGTGTTCGAGAGAAACTGATTTGATTCGGGTAAATTATTCGAGAGAAAATTTACCCCCACTAAAGTCTAGCCTAGTTACTAATTTTGTAGCGAGTTACTATCAATAGCATTTATCTGGCAGTGTATTTTAGCCCATATTCCTATCACATCCCAAGAATCCCGTCTGCATATTTGCATTTTTGCTTTAGTTGATAATTGCTTACAAAACTTCCTTCGATAATTGACACTTGTGTCACCCTTTTTAATTTATCATATTTTTACTCATTAATGCCTATAGCTATAATTAACTTGAACATATTTTTGCTTTTCTATTGATTCTCAATTACAAATCGCTCCCTCTAGGATCGACCCCTACTCACGTACTTGGGTTATTATATTTACGAACAATTGTTGCCATTTAGTATTGGATGAAATGCATTGATACGCTATGTCAAAAATGGCGCTGCTGCCTGGGAGTTGTGCTAATTGAGAATTTTTAGTTAAGTTGGATTTTGTTCTTGTTAGTTATAGTCCTACTTACTTCATTTTTAGTTTTGTTTTCCTTGTTTGTGTGTTGAAACAGGAAAAATGAGTGTAAAGGGTGAAAACGTTAACCAAATAGATCACCCCCTGTTAAGGTTATTGAACTTTAGGGATAACCTCCTAACATTCCAGCAATTGGAAAGTAAGACTATCTATGATATGTGGCTGAGATTTAAGGCATTTTTACAGCAATGCCTGAATTATCGAATGCCAGACAAATTGCTGCTAGAATGCTTCTATAGAGTCCTTGGTCCCGAAAATAGAAGCGTTGTTGATCAACTTTTTGCAGGTTGTTTGATACGACAACCATATGGATTAGTAGCCCAACTCATTGATGGAATGGTTAAAGCCAACAAGGAAGTAGAAAAGGACCATGAATGGGCTGCATTGTTGATTTAGCTGGATGAACTGTGCAAGAAGGTAATGAAGTTGGAAGCAAGGTTTAAAAAGAAGAGCAAGTACCTTCCCTATCGCAAGTGTAAAAAGATGAAGCAGCATGAGGGTGGACAAAATGGAGAGGTCCTCTCACTCATTCTACACAAACTTGAGGAACAAGATAGAGTGTTGAATGAGATAAACGATAATGTCAAAATGCTGAATCAGATGATGACCTCCCATTCCATAATTATTCAGCTACACCCAAATAGGCCAAGTGTTGTCATGTCTCTACTCACAGCATAAAGAGGGGTTACCTAGTGATACTATGGCTAACCCCGAGAATGAGGTTTAACTAGTGACTAGCATCGTGCCACAATGTTAACTAAGGCACTGTTTGGGAGGCAACCCAAAACCCTTTATTGCTTTATTTTTGTTTTAGAAATAATGATGTTTTGATTGTATAGGTTAAAGTGTGGAGAGTGTTTGAAAATTGCAGGTTGGCGAGCTAAAAGGTCCAGTCGATGCATCGCCGAAGAGGTCGGGGAGCCCGACTTAATCTGCCATTTGACTCAAGACATCTTCAAAATGGAGACTTTAAAACTTGACGAGCCTAGGAAATTATTGATGAATTGTCGACCAGGTCGACGGTCTCGACATAGACCGCCATTCGGACCCCCACATTAACTGGAGGGCCTGTAAAACTCAGCGAGGTAAGTGAACACTCGGCGTGTCGCCGAGTGGGTCAGCGAGCACAACTAACATTGTCGAATGGGTGAGAATTGGACCATTTTAAAGGCCACTGGTTTCAAAGTTTCAAAATATTCAGTTTCCCTTGCTTTCAAACTTCGCAAACTCGCACCTAGTTAGTATTTCCAATATTTTTGCATTCCATAAGTATTTTCGTTGTTGATTGGTGCTCGGACTTTGGATTACACTGTCGCCTAGCATTTCAAAGTACTTTAATCAGCATAAAAGGTTGTTTTCCAAACCCCGAGTTTATTTTAGTGAATTTGTAATCATTTGTAATGATCTTATCTTAGTGATGTGTGTTGGGCCTCTCTGATAGGATTAGAATGTTTGAATGCCAATTTTAATTTGATAATCTTGCCCATATTGTGTTTGATCGTGAATGCCCATAAATTTTGCCTTAAAATGAGTTAAATTTTGTGGGGTTGGGCTTGCATGTTGGTTAAATTTGTTCGGTGAAGTTTGAGTAGCCGGTATTTGTGCTAAAGGGCGAAAATTACATAATGATAGAGTGGATGAAACCATTCTTAAGGGCAAAAGTCATCAAATGGCCAGATTTGGCAAAACCAGGAAAAGTCTGATTATTCCGGGGTGATGGGCGTTATGGGTCTAACCTTCATTTAATTATTGCATGCTTTGATTTTTTTTCGGGGGTTGCAGGGTTGAATTCGAGAAGTTGGGTTAAAAGCAGGCACGTTGGGTCATTTGGTGAGCTGGGTCGAGCTTGCCGAACCACTCGGCGATTCGCCAAAGGTCCCCATCTCGATTTTAATTGCATGCTTTAATTGATGTTGGTCTCTATAACTTTCGGCGTGAAGTCTGAAGTTGCCGAAGGCATTTGGCGACTCACCAAAAGATTTCTTGATCGCCTTTTGTTTGTGCCCCTGAACCGCTCTTTTATTGTACCTTTCGACGGGGTAACCCAGTTTGCCGAAGCAATTTGGCGACCCGCCAACTGTTTCGGTGAGTCTGTCTGCGCTTAATTTTCTGTGCAATTGTTTGGATATTTCCTGACTTCTCTTCGATGATTTGCAGACATGACTAGATTAAAAGCAGCTGAAAGAATAATACCAGCCCAAGAGAAGACTAAGGGGATTACGATAAATGAGGATGTAGCTATATCTAGAGGAAAAGCTACGAAACATCCCACAACGGGTGGGCAAGGCAAGGGCAAGATGTCCACTTCTGATAGGAAGACCACTATCAGAGATCTTAATGATCCTTCATGAGCCCGGGGATTCTGTGTAGCTGTGCATGTCTTTTTGGAGGACTCGCAAGTGACAGCCCCTAGTGGATCTGTCACTGTCGTTTCTCCTGAGGTGACCCCGAGCACTGATGCTCAGACTCAGAATTATGCATCAGGCACTGATGCCCAAACAAATGGAGCAATTTTGTAGACGGGACCCTCTCTTTACCTCCATCTGTGACTTACTTTATTTCGACTTGTGGATGTTTTTATATGCATTTGAGGACAAATGTTTATTTATAGTGGGGTGAGGCCCATCTTTTGTGACTCTGTTTTGTTTATATATTTGGGTTGAAATCTATAATTGTGTTGACACTGCTTTTTGTGGATGTTTAAGCTTGTGGCTCCACGTTTTTAAATTGTAAATGATTTTTTGAACCCTTTCGAAAAAAAATTCTACCTCTTGTTGTGTTGAATGTGGCTGTTCTTCTGCAAATTCAAGTATCGGTCTCGCTCAATACTGATGACTTGACTAGTGCTCATAATCGAACATAAATGAATGCACGGCTACGACGACGCCAATTGAAGTTGCATAGACAATATGTGAACTCTTTGCATCTCGTTGTGACTAGCCAATTATCAAATCTAGTTCTCTTGTGATGAACATTGCACACTAGCGAAAGTGTGAAGTCTTGTTTGACATTGGTGTCAATGCCTTGTGTGATGAGCTTACCATGAACCATGTGTGATGACACCTAGAATTTGCCCCGTTGGTCCGGTAGACTAAGTGATGCAATTTCTTGAGATGATCTTAGGCAACTTTAAAGAGTGTGAACCAATTTGACATATACCTCTTTTGTGGCCTACCTTGTGAGTGTGTGAACCTCTTTTGAACACCTTTTGAGCCTTAACCTTTTCTTGGAAGAAACTTGATACAAAATATAACTTTTCTTGATTCATTACCTATAATCCTCATGATCTGTAGTTTGTTTGATTATCCAAATTAGGCCAAAAGCCTAAGTTGGGGGTGTGGTGAAAAGAGAAGGCAAATTAAGTAAATGCAAAGGAGTACCTTATACCCATGTTTTGAGAAAAATGGAACCCCTCCATATATAAAAAAAAAAAGAAAGAGAAAACTAAGAAAAGATTGAAAAAGAAAAAGAAAGAAAAAATGGTGAAATAAAGTTGTGGAAATACAAAGAAAATGGGGTTTCCAATGACTCATGGAAGATGAATAAGAGGTTACTTTTGAGCTTGAATGAAAATGACAAAGAGAAGGAAAGAAGGTGTTGTTCACATTACATTTCATGAGGATTTTCAGCCTATAAGCCTAAATGACCATACCATTACAGTCAGCCCTAGTACAAGCCTTGAAAAAGACCTTTTGATCTTGAATAAGCTTAAACAAAAGTCGATTGGAAAATAAGGGCAAACCTATGGGGGGAAATCATGCATTGTGTTTATCTTTGTGTATGACTGTTGATCTTGATTCCGGAACTTTAAATGATTGAACCTTTGAGTGCATATGGAATCATTAGTTTTGTGAGGCCATTTGAATACCTTTGTTGAGCTTGAACTTGCATTTGAAGCAAGTATAGTGAGCTTGAGATTGTTTGATGATGGTGAGTCACAACTTGAAACTTTGAGTACACAATTGATTCTTGCATGAGTAAGTTGAGACTTTTTGTGTGCATTCATGATTGAGTCTTGTGTAGCACTGTTTGAGACATCCTTTTTGAACTGCTGAACTTGAGTTTTACTTGAGGACAAGCAAAAGTTGAAGTTGGGGTGTTGATGAGTCCACGATTTGGACACTTTTAGGGCTTTATTTTGATAGATTTAGCATCCTCAAATGCATATTTTGTCTCAATAACTGATGAAAATTCTTGAGTTTCAGGTATTTGGAGTTACAGACAAAGCATGGACACTATTGAGCAAAAAGGAATAAGGCAGCTGAAAGAACGAAGAAAAAAAGGCCTGAGGATAGCCTAAACCATTGGGCGAGTCACCGAATGGCTTTGGTCTCGCCCAATGTTCCAATGTGCCAAGCCCTGAAGGACAAAATCAAATAGGCGATAGAAAAGAACCGTCGGCGAGTCGCCGAACGATTCCGCGAGGTAGTGCCATAACGCCCAAAGGTACAGAGTGGGAAGTTGCTGAAGGACAATGCAGAAAGGCGATGCACCAGACTAAAGGGCGGATCGCCGAGTGGATAGGTAATCCCGACTAACTGCATCGAGTGATCCTTCGCAGCACACTTTTGGACAACTACAAATACATGTTTAAATTTTTAGTTTAGTATTACATTTCAGAAACCAGTTTTTAGAATTATTCTGTTTTAGAACTTAGTTTTTGAGAGACAATTTTCCTTAGCTTTGAAGAGTTGAAGATTTCCATTTTCTAAGCAATTGGAAGAGGGTATTGAAGATTTCTCATCCTTGATGTGTGTAAAGACATTATTTATCATACCCATTTGATGGAAACACTTTTCGGTATCGATTTCCATCTCTCTACTATATCTAGCTAAAACCCCAATTCTTGGGGTGTGATTTTATGAATATGGGTTGAATATAATGCTGGTTGTTACTAATTGATTGTTTATTCGCTGTTTAGAGGTGATTTCGTTTAGTAGTTGTGTTTGAATTAAATGGGGTTGTAGTTGTAAATACAATTTTATCTTTGTGTTTTTGACTTGCTCGAGAGAGAAGTTTTAAAACCAAAACTATTGAATCGATAGTCTGTAGTTATTCGGTTCTCAGAGGTTCAACTCGAGAGAGTAAATCCTAAACCCTCTCCCACACATTAAGCTCGAGAGAGTGAATGGACTAAGGGGAAGGTTGTACTTCATTGTCGTTTATCGGTGTTCGAGGGAAACCGATTTTGTTCGGGGTAAATTGTTCGAGGGAAAATTTACCCCCACTAAAGTCTAGCCTAGTTACTAATTTGCAGCGAGTTACTATCAATAGCATTTACCCGGCTGTGTATTTTAGCCCATATTCCTATCACATCCCAAGAAGCCCGTCTCCATATATGCATTTTCATTAAGGAGTATTGCGTTATGAGCTTGTGGGGAACACGTCTACCCTAGTTAATTTTCTCATCTTGATAACAACCGAAATTGACTTTTGTTTATTGATTACTTACTGAATTCTTACAATTTGTTTCACAAATCCCCCCCTTTTTATTTCTTGTTTCTGGAAGTACTTTGGCTAATTGAATATAATTGTTGGTTAAAGTAAAGTCTAAACCATTTTCCTCGTGGGATCGACC
>JAJOON010032208.1:0-27069 GCA_029582645.1 Solanum megistacrolobum | reverse complement strand
TATAATTGAGAGTATTATTCAACACCGATATGGGGATGAGTTCAGACAACTCAAAATCCTCATAAACCATGTCTTGCCACTATGAGTACATGATCACACTTTTTAGATGAATCCTTATTGCTTTGTGGATTCACATAGTTGAGAGGTTCTATACCCTGGCACGGTACAAGACAATGCTGGCAACTTAGGTGAGAATTTTCCAATAGAGTTAAAAAAAATATTTTAATATATTACGTATATGTTGAGTTTAGAGATAAGTAAGTATTTTGTAAAGCTTTAAATGATTTAATTCCCTTATTTTGTTATATTTAGCTTGAGTATGTTGTTATCTATTTTAGTCCTTTCATTTAGATATTTCGCCTCGGCTATATTACATACTCGTATATTTGAATGTACTGATGTCATTCGACCTACATCTTTTTATGATGCAGATACATGTGTTCAGGATCATCAATAGGAGCTCCGTTGAGATCACTCTACACTCCAGATAGTTTGGTGAGCCTTCTTGCATTCTGGAGGACTTCACATTTAATTTCAATTTAGTTGTTTTGAGGCGTCAATAATATTTTCTCGACACCTATCTAAAACATCAGAGGCTTACTAGGTAGAAAGATTCGATTCTCTCAATACTTTCTTTCCCTTAAAGATGTTTATCAAACTATAATAATTATTGCAATGAGTACTTTTAGACATTCGAGCTGAGTTTTATTTTGAGATCAAATTCTATTTTAAGCCTATTATTACTTCAGTGAGTCTCCCACTAAGTAATCAGCCAGGCCAAGGGCTTGGGGATCAGAAATGGCTCTCAAGTGCCGGCCACGTCTAGGGTGTAGGATCAGGGAGTGACAAACTTGGTATCAGAGCACAGAGTTCAACTATCCTAGGGTTCTATGAAGTCATGTCAAGAGGATCTTACTTATAGTTGTGAGGGGCCCACTTCTATAAATGAGGGATTATAGACATTTACGAATTTTTTTTCCCTTCTTTCATACTCTATATCGTGAAATAGAACTATTTCATAAGGAACTTATTCAAAATCATGCATTTCTCATATCCATTTAACTATCCCTCATACTCAAGGTAGTTCAAAAGCAAAGCCCAGATCCTTATTGATGATTTACTCTAAACAAAATTCTTGAGAAAGTCGTGAGACTATAGAGGTGCTCGAGCGAAGCCCGTGAGTGAGCTTAAGTGTTTGAATTCGAAAGAATGCACTGTTATTCATATGAATCATGTGTTTGAGTTAAAAGCAAGATGTACTCCAACACCCTTTCTCTAAAACTTGTTTCAGGATATACCCTTTAAGAAAGGGATGTGTTTTAGAATACTTAGGTAGTATTTCCACTCAAAAGCTAGTATGATTTGAGATATCATGAGCCAGTAGTAGTAGTAGTAGTAGTAGAAGTGCCTAGAAGAATGATTGAAGAGGTATACTAATCTAAGAAAGGGAAATAGTAATGTTTATGTATAGATTTCATGATAGAAGGTAGAGAAATAGTTACTAGTCAGGATGAGTTAGAGTATACCTTAACCAAACGGGAGTTTATGTCGATGTGCTATCGTGCTAGTGAAGACAAAGAATAGGTGTTGAATAAAATAGCAGAGTAATCATAAGGTGATAGATCTAAGCTAGGATTATGATTTTAAAGCGAGAGTCCCATGATAATTAGAGTGTTATAGAACAAAATAAGCAATGATTATATAGTGAATGGGTAAATAGTACTTAAATTATGAAAAGGAATGTGATGGTAAACTATAAATATGTCAACTATGAGATAAATATTGACTACCTTTCATGAGGTCTTAGTAGGTGAGTATTTCTTAATTTTATCTAGTAGTCGTAAGTTAGAATAATATGTGACCAATTATATTTATATGTGTGTTTTGTATGAAACACTAAGCTTGAATTTGAGATGATTGTCGTGATAAAAAGGATGGAAATATGAGGGTGATGAAGTTCATTTTAAGATTTGATCTAGAAGGTCTGACATAGGGTAGGTGAGGAATTAAGGTATTAGTTGCAATACATGATGTTATTACCCTTAGATGAGAGTAATGAAGTATTATTAATTCATTAGATTAGCAAGAGCATTAAGAGGTGTACCTGAGATAATATGTAGTTAGAGAAGGTTCTAATTAAGATTATGAATTTTTTTTCATGTGTACCTAGATAGTATACTTGAGCTGTCAAAGTGAGGTAGGTTTGTAACACCCCATATTCGAAAAAGGCCAAATGGCAGTTTTTTGGAATTTTACAGGTGCTAGCTACGAGGGCCACCCACGACCCATGGATAAGACCATGGACCATAGGTGTGGTCCATTGAAGGGACCCCAAATAGGGGTTCAAACAGTTGGAATCATGGCCCAAACCAACGAACCATTGGTGGGACAACGGTCTATGGTTGAGGCCCATGGTCCAAGACCCCAATTTCCACTTTCTGACCACCATCGACGGCTATGCAGGACGGGCAGTCGGTCTATCCACGGTTGGTCGACTGGTGGTCGTGGTCGAGGTTCGGCAGTTAATGTTAGGGGCAGTTGGGTCTTTTCCAAATTATTTTATTCCTATACTATGTCAGTTTACCCTTCACTAAGACCCCTATATAAGTGGTTTTAACCTCGAAATTTGCCCATTCACTTCATTCTCTTCAAATTCACCAAAAAAGAAGAACTCTCCAATAATTCTCTCTCTGGAAAGATTGAAGAATAAGGATTCAACCTAGGGTTTCAAGTCAAGTCTGAATTCCTCCATTAAAGATAAGAATTTGGCTTTGAGGTATGATAGTTTTCATCCATGGAGTTCCCAAATTCCTCTTTTTTCAAAGTTAGAAATCCCAATTGAGTTAGGGTTTTCTTCAATTGTCATGGGTTTTCTTGATTATTGATTTAAATGATTAAATTATGATCGCTTATGCATGAATTGATGAAATACTATAATTTTATGATGATTTTCTCCTATGAAACCATGTAATCCCCATGTTTTCAAGTTATGATCATATGATGTGGGATTTTGATTATAAAGAAAGAGTTTAATGAAATTGAGCATGTATTGCTAGCTTTACATAAATTTATGATGAAATCCATATCTTACTCTTGTTTTCTAATGTTGATGATTGAAAGTGGTTTTTGAACCTTGAAAGGTAAATTATGAAATTATGCATGTTCTTATAAAATCTATGCAAATGTTTTAAGGATTCTTTGAGAGTAAAGTATCAATGATGATGTGTTGATGAAAGTATTTTTCTCATATAAATATAAAAGCATGATGTGAAATGTTTTCTCACATAATAAGGATTATAAGGTTGAAAAGTTTTCTCACCTAATTGAATCAAAGATTAAGAGCTATCCTAATGAACCTAGCTTAGATTGGTTATCGAAAGATACATTTCAATGGATGATGACTTAGCTTGGATTGGCAAGATGACACGCCTTTCCATGGATAATAAGAACAAGAAGAAATGACTATTATGTGGGATTTATGCTTAGCACCGAGAGAATATTGAGATGGAAGCTCTCCCATTAGTAGAGGCTGGGTTTCTAGAAGCAATCTCCCTATCCCTTACCTATGTGCCCCCATAGGATGATTGTCTAGATACACATTAGCTAGTGGATCTACTTTACCTCAGATTTATGGTCCTTACCTTGGCAAGTAGGACAACCCTTTTCAGTGTGGGAGACATCGGGGGATCAGGTTATAGCTCACATAGTCTCTATGTCGGTTAAGTCTAATGCCCACATTAATAATGAACTATGGTTACTTCAATAAGTAACTCATATGTGTTCAAAGGCTTTAAATGATATTAGCTTGCATTGACCATGGTTTTATGACTTATGTTTTCTAACCCATTCATATCATGTTTTAGGTTGGTCAATTGCATGTTATGAAATGTCCCCGTTTAGCATGATTTAAATGTTTTATGCATAGGTATCATACTTGGTACATTGTTTTGTACTAACGCATGCTCTTGCCTACATATCCCCAAATGTAGGGTCCGACAGTCAGGTTTCTCAGTTTCGTGGCTAGTGGTTGATTTTGAGATTCCCGAGCTTTGGTGAGTCCTCACGCTTTGAGGACGAACTTTCGTTGTTTCAGATTACTTCTTGTATTTCAGTTTTGGACATGATGTATGGTCTAGTCCCAATTTCATTCTAGTGTATTAGATGGCTATTGAGACAAGTGTTTTAGACTTCTTCTTTTCTTTTATAAAACTACTGTACTTGGACTATTGTTTTACTCTTATTATTCTATTTCTTATGTTATGAAAGCTAAGTGGCTTGTATAGGGTCCTTAGGGGTCCTATACGCCATGTTACATCTAATGGGGTACCCCTGGGTCGTGACAAACTTTATAATCAGAGCACAAGGTCTAGAATGGTCCTAGGATGTCTCATAAGTCATTTCAAGTAGAGTCTTGTTCATGAGTGTGAAGCGTGGCACATTTATGAATGAGAGGCTACAAAATGGTTAGGAAACTCCACTTTTTTAAGTACTCTAAAATCGTGCGATAGAGTTTAACTCTATAACATCTCTCTCTTAATCCTTATCTGATGCTCTACATGACATGGCTACTCAAAGATCTTATTCTAGAAGTAATGTGAGGGAGAATACGGAACAAGAAGCTCCTCCCCAAGGTCCTCAATTTCCGGTCGATCCTTTGGCCGAGCAAGTGACTAATGCGGAGTTTAGGACTGCTTTTCAAGTGTTGGCTCAAGCGGTGATGGCCCAAGCCAATAGGGAGGTTGTGGTTCCTGTGAATCCAAATGTGGGTACGGCGACATCTAGAGTGAGGGACTTCACTAGGATGTATCCTCCAGAGTTTCATGGTTCTAAGGTTAAGGAAGATCCTAAAGAGTTCATTGATGAGGTTTATAAGGTTTTGATGATCATGGGAGTGACACCGGTGGAAAAGGAAGAGTTGACCGCTTATCAACTTAAGGGTGTGGCTCAAATTTGGTACAACCAATGGAAAGAAGGGAGATCGAAAGATGCGGGTCCTCTTGATTTGAAGAAGTTTAAGGCTACTTTTCTTGATAGGCTCTTTCCCTTTGAGATGTGGGAAGACAAGGTGCTTGAGTTCATTAGCCTTCGATAAGGAAGTATGAGTATAAGGAAATATGCTCTAAAGTTCACACAATTTTCTAAATATGCTCCAACAATGGTTGCCGATTTAAGGGCAAGGATGACTAAGTTCATTTTTAGTGTGTCCAAAATGGTGGTTAAAGAGTGTTTACCGTCATGCTCATTAATGACATGGACATTTCTCATCTCATGGTTCATGCACAACATATTGAAGAGGAGAAAATTAAGGAAAAGTCTAGGGAAACAAAGAGGTCTAAGATCGGTGATGGTAATTTCTCTCATGTAAGGTCCGATGGACATGGTCGTCCTAGATTTCGACAAAGATTTTCCGATCAAGGTTCCTCCAATGCTCCTCCTAATTTCAACAAAGATAGTGTGTCTAACCCTAAACCTAAAAGAGGTAATGGTAGTGGATCTTCAGTGCCCATGTCTACTTATACTAGGTGTGGAAAGAAGCATGAGGGTAAGTGCCTAGCCGGCACAGATGGTTGCTTTATTTGGGGTAAGAGTGGTCATAAAATGAGGGATCGCCCGATGCTTATAACTAATGCAAGAGAGGGAAAGCAAGCTCCTTCTAGTGGTTTAGGTCCCAATGCTTTTAAGCAAAACCAATTATATGCACTTCAAACTCGTGGTGAAAAAGAGGGTTCTCCCGATGTGGTTACCGGTATGTTGAAAGTTTTCAAACTTCATGTTTATGCTTTACTTGATCCCAGTGCTACGTTGTCTTTTGTGACGCCATATGTGGCTATGAGGATTGATGTTCTTCCGAAGGTGTTGTTAGATCTTTTTTCTGTCTCTACTCATGTTGGTGATTCTATTGTGGCTAAGTGGGTCTATAGAAAGTGTTATGTTTCCTTGTCCCATAGAGTTACTCTTGTTGACTTGGTAGAGCTTGATATGTTAGGCTTTGATGTTATCCTTGGTAAGGATTGGCTGCACTTATGTTATGCTTCTATTGATTGTAGAACTCGTGTAGTCAAGTTTCAGTTCCCGAATGAGCCTGTCCTAGAGTGGAAAAGGGGAAATTTTATGCATAAGGGTAAGTTTGTCTCTTGTCTTAAATCTAGAAAGATAATTTCTAAGGATTCCATTTACCATCTAGTTAGGGTGAGGGATGTGAATTCCAAAACCCCTACTCTCGAGTCGGTCCCCATTCTAAATGAGTTTCAAAAAGTGTTCCCAGATGATTTACTCGGTATACTTCTCTAGAGGGAAATAGACTTTGGTATTGACCTTCTCCCAAATATACAACTTATTTCTATTGCTCCTTACCATATGGCTTCCGCAGAATTAAAGGAGTTGAAAGAACAATTGAAAGATTTGTTAGCTAAGGGTTTCATCCGACCGAGTATCTCTCCATGGGGTGCTCCAGTTTTTTTGTTAGAAAGAAAGATGGTTCTCTTCATATGTGTATCGACTATCGTCGTTGAACAAGTTAACCATTAAGAATAAGTATCATCTCCCAAGGATAGATGATTTGTTTGACCAACTTCAAGGAGCAAGTTATTTCTCTAAGATTGATTTTCGATCAGGTTATCACCAATTGAGGGTGAGGGAAGATGATATTTCGAAGACGGCTTTTCGAACTCGGTATGGTCATTATGAGTTTTTGGTAATGTCGTTTGGGTTTACTAATGCTCCTGCGGCGTTTATGGATTTGATGAATATGGTGTTTAGACAATATCTTGACATATTTGTGATTGTGTTCATTGATGACATATTGATCTATTCAAGAAGTGAGAATGATCATATTGATCATTTCAGGAACGTGTTGCAAATTCTTAAGGACCAACAACTCTTTGCAAAGTTTAGTAAATGTGAGTTTTGGCTAAGGTCCGTAGCTTTTCTTGGTCACATTGTTTCAAGTAAAGGTATTAAGGTAGATCCGAAGAAGACGGATGCGGTCAAGAGTTGGCCTAGACCTCTAACTCCTTCGGATATTAGAAGTTTCTTGGGTTTATCCAGTTACCATAAAAGGTTAGTTGTGGGATTCTCTTCAATTGCCTCTCCTTTGACAACTTTGACTTAAAAGAAAGCTATGTTTATATGGTCTGAAGCGTGTGAGAAGAGTTTCCAAGAGTTGAAAGATAGACTTACTTCCGCTCCGGTGTTGACTTTATTGAAAGGGACCGATGGCTTTGTAGTTTATTGTGATGCCTCAAGGATTGGGTTAGGGTGTGTGCTTATGCAAAATGGGAAATTGATTGCATATGTTTCAAGGCAACTTAAGATTCGTGAGAAGAATTATCCTACCCATGACCTTGAACTAGCGGAAGTTGTTTTTGCCCTAAAGATTTGGAGGCATTATTTGTATGGAGTTCATGTAGATGTGTTTACCGACCACAAGAGTTTGTAATAAGTGTTTAATAAGAAAGATCTAAATCTTTGCCAAAGAAGGTGGCTTGAGTTATTGAAAGATTATGCCACGAGTGTTCTCTATCATCCCAGAAAGGCAAATGTGGCGGGGGATGCTCTTTGTCGGTTATCTATGGGAAGTGTTTCTCATATTGAAGAAGAAAAGAAAGAGTTAGTTCGAGATGTTCATAGATTGGCCCGATTAGGTGTACGGTTAGTTGACTCTACCAAGGGTGGTGTTATAGTTCACAATGGTTCAAAATCGTCTTTCGTGACCGGTGTGAAAGCCAAGCAAGGTCTAGATCCAACTTTGATTGAATTAAAAGAAGTGGTGCTTAAGAAATCCGTTGAGGCTTTCCTCCAAGGGGGAGATGGTGTGCTTAGATATCAAGGTCAATTATGTGTTCTAAATGTTGATGACTTGAGGGAACAGATCTTATCAGAAGCCAGTAGTTCTCGGTATTCCATTCACCCGGGAGACACCAAGATGTACCATGATTTACGGGAAATCTATTGGTGGAATGGGATGAAGAAGGATATTGCGGGATTTGTGGCTAAGTGTCCTTATTACCAACAAGTGAAAGTTGAACATCAGAAACCAGGAGGTTTGTCCTAAGACATTAGCATTCCTACTTGGAAGTGGGAAGATGTGAACATGGACTTTATTGTTTGTTTGCCTCGCACTGGCGACAACATGACTCGATTTAGGTTATAGTAGATCGGATGACAAAATCAGCTCATTTCCTTCCCGTTAAGGTTTCCTATTCGGCGGAGGACTATGCCAAGTTGTATTTGAGAGAAATAGTAGAGTTTCATGGAGTGCCTTTGTCTATTATATCTGATCGTGGTACCCAATTCACTTCTCAGTTTTGACAGTCATTCCAAAAGGGTCTTGGTACTCGTGTTAAGCTTAGTACCGCCTTTTATCCCCAAATCGATGGGCAAGCGGAGCTTACTATCCAAACTTTGGAAGAAATGTTAAGGTCTTGTGTGATTGAGTTTAAGGGTAATTAGGATGACCGTTTGCCATTTATTGAGTTTACTTATAACAATAGCTATCACTCGAGTATTGATATGGCTCCATTTGAAGCATTGTATGGTAGGAGGTGTAGATCTCCTATAGGATGGTTTGAGGTGGGTGAAGTTACCCTAATAGGTCCCGAGTTGGTACATGAGGCCATAGAGAAAGTTTGACTCATTAGAGAAAGGTTGAAAACAGCTCAAAGTCGGCAAAAGTCATATGTCGATGTAAGAAGAAGATATCCTGAGTTTGATGTATATGATTGTTTTACTTGAAAATTTCACCCAAGAAGGGTGTAATGAGGTTTGGTAAGAAAGGGAAGCTTAGTCCCCGATATGTAATCTCATATCAAACTTTCAGACGTGTTGGTAAGGTTGATTATGAACTAGATTTGCCAAATGAGTTGGCATCGGTGCATCCAATTTTCCATGTCTCTATGTTGAAGAAATGTGTTGGTGATCCAACATCCATAGTTTACTTAGAAGGTTTGGGAGTTAAAGAGAATCTTTCTTATAAGGAATTTTCAATTGAGATTTTTGATCGGCAAGTGAAGAAGTTGAGAAACAAAAGAATTAGCTTCCGTGAAAGTGTTGTGGAGGAATCAGTTAGTTGAGGGTGCTACTTGGGAGGCCGGGGCCTATATGATGTCCCGATATCCGCATCTCTTTCCTTCTACTCCTACTCTAGCTTGAGGTAATGAGTTCCTCATGGTTTGTTCTTTGTTTTAGAGTCATTAGTCTTATGTGTTTCCATAATTTCCTTACTATGCATGATTTATGAAAAGTTCAAATTTTGAGAAAATGAGTCAATTTGATTAATTTCTACATGTTTATGTGCACATGGGTATGAATTGCATGTATACTACTTTATATGATGTTATGAGCATGCCTTTAGCTTGGAGTTGATGTTTCCTCCTCGGATATATGCATTTGAGTATGTTGTTAGCTTGGAGTTGATGTTTCCTCCTTGGATGTTAGCTTGGAGTTGATGTTTCCTTCTCAGATATGTGCATTGCATGCATAATAGGCTGTTAGATTTAGTTTTACCCCTCTTATGATGTTTCGATTGTGTCCTACCATAGAGTCGATAGTTCCTCATTGGTTACATGCAATGCATGGATGGTTGGGTTGTTAGTTCCTCTCCTACTCTTTTCGTACTAACTTGAATGTCATTCGAGGACGAATGATCCAAAGGGGGAGATATTGTAACACCCCATATTCGAAAAAGGCCAAATAGCTATTTTTTAGAATTTTACAGGTGCCAGCCATGAAGGACCACGGACCGTAGGTGTGGTCCGTGGAAGGGAACCCAAATAGGTGTTCAACCAGCTGGAACCACGGTCCGTGGTTGAGGCCAGTGGTCCAAGACCCCAATTTCCACTTTCTGACAACCATCAATGACCGTGTAGGATGGCCTGTCGATCTGTCCACAGTTCGTCGTGGGTCGAGGTTCGGCAACTAATATTAGGGGCAGCTGGGTCTTTTCCTAATTATTTTATTCCTATACTACGTTGTTTTACCCTTCACTAAGACCCCTATATAAGTAATTTTAACCCCCAAATTAGCCCATTCACTTCATTATCTTCAAATTCACCAAAATTAAGAACTCTCCAATAATTTTCTCTCTAGAACTCTTAAAGAAGAAGGATTCAACCAAGGGTTTCAAGTCAAGTCTAAATTCCTCCATTGAAGATAAGCATTTGGCTTTGAAGTATGATAGTTTTCATACATGGATTCCTTCCATTCATAGAGTTCCCAAATTCCTCTATTTTCAAAGTTAGAAATTCCCAATTGAGTTAGGGTTTTCATCAATTGGCATGGGTTCACTTGATTACTGATTTAAATGATTGAATTATGATCTCTTATGCATGAATTGATGAAATACTATGATTTTATGATGATTTTACCCTATGAATCCATGTAATCCACATGTTTTTCAGTTATGATCATATGATGTGGGATTTTGATTATAAACAAAGACTTTTATGAAATTGAGCCTAGATTTACATGAATTTATGATGAAATCCATATCTAACCCTTGTTTTCTAAATGTTGACGATTGAAAGTGTGTTTTGAACCTTGAAAGGTAAATTATGGAATTATGCATGTTCTTATGAAATCTATGCAAATGTTTGAAGGATGCTCTGAGAGTAAAGTATCAATAATGATGATGTAGTTGTATTGTTGAAAGGATTTTCTCATATACACATAAAAGCATGATGTGAAAGGTTTTCTCACATAATAAGTATTCTAAGGTTGAAAGGTTTTCTCGCCTAATTGAATCAAAGATTAATAGCTATCCTAATTAACCTAGCTTGGATTGGTTATTGAAAGATAACTTTTCATGAATGATGACTTAGCTTGGATTGGAAAGATGACGTGCCTTTCCATGGATAATAAGAACAAGAAGAAATGACTATTTTGTGGGATTTATGCTTAGCATCGAGAGGATATTGAGATGAAAGCTCTCCCGTTAGTAGAGGTCGGGTTTCTAGAAGCAATCTCATTATCCCTTACCTATGTGTCCCCATAGGATGATTGTCTAGATAGACATTACCTAGTGGATCCACTTTAGCTCAGATTTATGGTCCTTTACTTGGCAAGTAGGACAATCCTTTTCGGTGTGGGAGACATCGGGGGATCATGTTATAGCTCACATGGTCTCTATGTCGATTAAGGCTAATTCCCACATTAATAATGAACTAAGGTTACTTCAAGAAGTATCTCATATGTGTTCAAAGGCTTTAAATGATGTTAGCTTGTATTGACCATGGTTTTACGATTTATGTTTTTTAACCCTTTTATATCATATTTTATCTTGGTCAATTGCATGTTATGAAATTTCCCCTTTTAGCATGATTTAAATGTTTTATGCATAGCTATCATACTTGGTACATTGTTTTGTACTAACGCATACTCTTGCCTACATTTCCCCAAATGTAGGGTCCAAAAGTTAGGTTTCTCAGTTTCATGGCTATTGGTTGATTTTGAGATTCCTGAGCTTTGGTGAGTCCTCATGCTTCAAGGACGGACTTTCATTATTTCAGATTATTTCTTGTATTTCAGTTTTGGAAATGATGTATGGGCTAGGCCCAATTTCATTCTATTGTATTAGATGGATATTGAGATAAGTGTTTAGACTTTCGCTTTTCATTTATAAAACTATTGGACTTGGACTATTGTTTTACTCTTATTGTACTATTTCTTATGTTATGAAAGCTAATTGGATTGTATGGGGTCCTTAGGGGTCTTATATGTCATGTAACATCTAGGGGGTACCCCTGGGTCATAACAAGGTTTATGTAAGCATTATTTATTACCCTTAAAAGTTTGGTCGAGGGGATCATATATAGTCGGTACAGGTAACGATTACAGATAGACTACTATAGAAGTGGGAAGAGGTTAAGAGAAGCATTTGAGAAAAATGTCTTAGAATAAATCTTAGGTCTTACCTATGGAGAGTTCAGTAGACATGGGATTAGTCGTTCCTGAGTGGTAGAGTAAATTGAATATAGACTAGTTTAGAAATGATTCAATAGATCCATAACTTTAAAGTATCATCTTCAAACCTAAGGTGGAGATGATAAGATGATAAACCAAGTTCATTGGTGAGAATCAAATAGTAATGTGTTTAGAAAGAGTTAAAGTGATATATCAATCCATCCATACTCTAGCGTATTCTTCAAAGTTCAGTCATTACAACTATAATACCCCGTGCCTTCCAACACATAAACGATTAGGTGAACTCAAAAAAATTTGAATTCGAGATAGTAAAAAGTGGTATATGATGTAAAAGTCAAAGTTTTCAAGTGCGTATTAGTGCTACGGTCTTGTATAGAAACTATGACTGGGAAAATGGTGTAAAATAAGTGAGGTGCTTGCTTGACTAAACTATTCCATCAGGTGACAAGTAGGTGATGCACCTACTTAGAATTAGTAGAGTTCATTTTAAATGAAGAGGGCAAGTAGGGGATGCACCTACTTAGAATAAGTGAACTGCATTTTAAGTGAAAAGGGCAAGTAGGTGATGCACCTACTTAAAAACTTGTGGCAAAAATTAAGGAGGTGATGCACCTGCTTGCTTAAAGTAAAGGAACATATTATTTCTCAAATCTATTAAGTGCAAACATCCAGACGGGACCTTTAAAGGACTCAAGCTTATCACGTATCCTTCATCACATATTCTCCAGAAAATTACTCCCAAGAAAAGCCATAGAAGCTCCAAGAGTTCTTGTCTACAGCTTCACCATTAAAATCTGAAGCAAACCCTTTGTTTTTCAAGTACAAGTTCGTAGAACATCTCCCATCTTAAGTAATTCAAGTGAATATGTTGATTTAACATCAAGGTAAGGGAAAGAGGACAACCTAAACCTTAAAGAATCCAAGTCTTAGCGAGTGAGGTTTCTGTCAAGCAAGGTAAGCTATGCAAATTTTCATCCATCTCTTGTTCTTGCATTGTTTGTATAAGTTTGTATGTGTTAATGATTTGATGAGTGTTGCCTCCATATGGTGTGAGCTTGGTAAATGTTCAATATGTATGTGCTTATTGGTACAACAATGAAGTGGAGTCCCTCTTAATTTTGATTGTGAGCTCGTTTTGAGCATCTTAAATGTAACGTTAGTTGGATATCACGGGATGTTGAACGGAAGTCGTGAGTTCATATTGCTACTTCCACATTGTGATGCTTAGGGACTGTTTTGTGTATCAGAAAATATGAGGGTGTGGCTGGATATGTGCAGAGAAGTCATTGGAACTGGTTAGAGGATAGAACATTGAATGTGTAGTGATACACAACTTAATTGAGTGTTGCATGACCTTACTTCCTGCTATCCCTTTGTACACTGTTTTCCAAACGTTATGAAGCACGAGGAGTTTCAGAGGACCTTATTAAAAGGTTGTATAGTATATGGAAAAATTAGAGGACATTGGGTGGGAAGAACACCCTTGATGGGATCAATTATATATTTACTACCAATTACTGTTTTGGTCTGATCAAGTAGCCCAAACTTGTTGATCAACTACTAATGCTAGTTTTATTATTTAATCCATTGTAGATAAATAATCTGAAAGGAAGATGGTTAACTCATTGTAATATCCAAAGTTGTGCAGCAAGGTATGTAAGGCTATTTTATTTCATATATTTTGGCATGATCTGTGTATCAAAAAATTGAGATCTCTAAGTGATCCCCATGGTAAAAGATACATTGTGAGGGTGTACACTGTTCAATGTAGCTAATGATCTTCCTTATACTGTCCAAGTTTACAAAATTTTGTCAAACTACTTCTATATGTGTTCATTATCCAATATATGAGTGTTTATACTTTAAAAGTACTATTTTGACAAAGGTACTTTAAATAGTAAGCTCCATGAGTTATCTACCATGTCAAATGAGGTTCAATGAGTCAATAAGATCCTTCATTATATATGTTACAAGTATTCATATGTCAAATACACATTATGTCCATTATTTATTTTATATGTCCTTGTGTGGAATGTAAAACCTTTATTTGGGTTTCGCCATGTGCTTCACTAGTTCAGATGTCTATGCACTCTTTCATTTGACATCGTCTACTAAGTGTTTAACTATCTTATCATCTTATACAGTCCTTGCCTTTCTATTTGAGGAGTTATAGTCTCTATTACTAATGAATGTATGCCCTCGTGTGAAATATCCAAATATGTTTTAAATGAAGCATCTTCTAAGTAGAATCACTTGCCCACTTGGCATACACCTTAATGACTCATTTTTCTACATATCCTTACTTGCCAAACACCTTTATGGATCATCAGTATTCTTTGTTCCCAAATGAAGTTCATGAGCCATATAAGTTCCTAAGTAGCACAATAAAGTTACATTTTCTTCCTATAACATTGTTTCTTCCTCAATTAATTTCCTCAATTAATTTATTCACATGTCTACATCACTGTTATATATCCTAAATCTCAAAAGATTTATGAACATCAAAAGAACAATCTCAAAGATTAAAAAGACAAGGTAAATTGAATCTATATAATTATAGGTGGCAGCTCAGGGGTTAAATTACCTAGAATGGGCCGATCCTAATTCTTGTACTTAAGGGTGGAAACTCAGGGGTTGTAAGACCTAGCATGAGCCGATCCCAATCTATATTATTATGGGTGGAAGCCCAGGGGCTAAAAGCTAGCATGGGTTGATCCCGATTTGTATATTTATGAGGATTGCATCCCAGGGGTTAAAATGCCTAGCATGGGTCATCCTCTTCTACCACTGATCAGCTAGTCATCATGTCACATGATACAAAGTCTATAAAACAAAGATGAGTAAACTAAAGCAAAGAATGCAATGTACATGATTCCACAAGAATAAGCAAAGGTGAATGCAAGGTACGTGTTTCCAAGTGTATAAGCAAAGGTGGTCTCTTATTCTTATATATACAGAATATTTGTACTTTTGTACCTGATTTAACTTTGAGCTCTTGGGGGATGTTGTGTTTCATGTCGCAGGTATAGGTACTCCAGCAAATAAAATCTCTCAGTATAAGCATAGGATACTCAACGACCTTTGGTGAGCTCCAGGTTGCTTTAGAACTTTGTTGAGTCCCGTCATAAGCTAAGTGTCTATCTTTTAGAGGCTTTGTAAACTAATGTCAAAGTAAAGCGCATGTTGTGTCTTGTTTTCTAGTATTCAAGGCCTCAACAGCCAAGTCATGTACATTTATTGTGGGCCTATCTATATGGGTCTTTTATTAGAGTATCTTCCTATACTCATCAAAGATTTATAATTATCATAGGTGTATGTACGATAAGCAAAAGTTATAAGTTGGTTCTCTTGGGTCTTTAGGGTATCGGGTGTCTATCCGTCTCAATGGAATTTGGGGCATGACAAAAGTGGTATACAGCAGGTCATCCTAGGTGTCTTCAAAGTCGTGTCTAGTAAAGCCTTACTTATGAATATGTTGCGCGCCACATTTATAATTAAGTCATAATTAAGGGGTTGCTTGGACATTTAGGAAATTTAACCTTTCATAATCTACATTGTGCAATATAGCTATGTTAAGAAGTCTATTCCCACTCATATTATGATCTATTTTATCCAGATTATGTCTACCACAGTTAAGGTTAAAGGTGTCCCAAAGGCCAACACCAGCATCATCCAAGAGGAAATTTCCAGAGAAAGGTCTCATGTTATCAAAATTCAGAGAAAGGCTTGTAATGGTTTATGTGTTACTTGCATCTACAACTGCATTTATAACACTTGCATCATCTTGATTTATCTAAGCGAGATATAATAGGGTTACTCATATGTTTCATAATAAATGGTTACCTTGTTAAAGATATGGGTTGCAATAGTATACAGTTTTTTAGGAGAAAGTGACTTGTTCTTGAGTTTGAGATTTCCTTCACAAGACTCCTTCAGTGATTTTAGGATATAATCCTATAGAGGACTGTTAGTACCTTGTCAATAATGAAAATAGAATCTTCCAGATTATGTATGTATTAGAAATAGAAGTTATAGATTTAGGTTTGTATTAGTTAATGGCGGAATCATAGTCTGGTATGTGAATGTACCACATTGGTATTGTCTAGAGATATCCTTAGTTAACTAATGGGACCCAAATTCTTAATCATCATCTCAAGTATGTTAGTAGTTCGAATTATAGGATAGGTACATAAGACCACCCCAATTAGGTTAAAATGTGTGATCCTTTTGTGGTGAGAAATCTCATAAGATAAGTACTTCAATTGTTACATATTAAACTATATGTATTTTCTTTCTATATTGTGGTCTATGTTTTGGTTATAGAATAGAATGCAACGAAAAAAATTAAGGTTGGAAATGTTGAAGGGTTAAACATAAGTTATGGTCTATTAGAATATTATCAATAGAGAAGGAGTAGTATTAATTAAGCACTAGCAGAAGAGTATTTGGTTACATAGGAAATTAAGGAGAACGACATTTGAATATCCATATAATGGAGGGATGAGTTGAGTGAAGTTCCCTGCTAGTACAAAAAAATGACGTATATGAGTGTTAGAATAATAGGTTACATAGGTTGTGTCTCTATTGTAGAGGATTATTATTAAGAACGTGATATGGGGAAAAAAGGGAAAGATGGAGAGATAAGCACACCAGAAGAACTCACTAAGCATTTTTTTCTTCTTTCGTTAGACAGAGGAATCATTTTAATATTGATGTTCATTTTAGTACCCAATCTTAATAGCTACAAGAATAAAGAGGGAGATCAAAAGATTGCATTGATAGAAAATACATTGACCAGTGTTGTACCCTGGGGTGCACCTACATTACTCATAGAAAAATAAAGATTGGTTGTTATACATATATAAATCCAACTAAATCAAGCTTCAATCATAGCTCAACAAAAGGAGAGGACAATTGATCATATGACAATTGTTTTTATTTTTGTTCCCTTGCATGGAAAGGGGGTAAAGCACACTCACTTATTATACTGTAATAGAAAATCCATTAGCATGATCATACCTAACTTGTTGGGCCAAAGTGGCTAACCCTTATGTGTTATTGAATCGTGATATGAGTTTGCATGTACTTGGTATTATGTGTAATTAGTAATGTGTAAAAAAAGATCATTGATTATGATACCCTTAAGATTCATTTGTTTATTTGGTTATTTAAACCTTAATAGGGTATCAAACATCAAGTGTTACTATATATTATCGGCTGGTAACAAAGGCATAGCTAGTCTCAAACCCCCATTACTATAGAAGCTTATAGGAGACTTCTCCTACCCTTGCCCCAATGTTTAAATTTACTTAGAAAGATGCTTGATTCTAATGGTTGGAACACTTGTGAGAAAAATTCTTAAGAGTTAAAAGACCATGAAAAAATCAATTTCATATATTTTGAGGTGAGTAAATAAAAACAAGTGAAACTACACCCATGAATTAGAATTAGTGGCAGTATGTTTTTACTTAAGTTACGATGGTGTGTTTCTGTAGAATGTCTCTGGGTTTCAAAGGCTTTGGTTGCCTACATAATTGTACATGCTATATATTCTAGAGCTCAACTATTTGTATTGATATACCCTCTATGGATCATTTCCACACATGTTACATATGTCATAAAACACTTGCATGTGGTGTTATCTTCTTCATAAAAACATAGCTTGCTTATTGTTATACATTTTATAGGATGTTGCCTTATATCGCCAATGACTCGTCACAAAACACTTATCCATATTTTATATTCATTATTGATTAATGGCTCATATTCTATAAGCATTATAAATTACTTTCTCATGGGTTATATGTACCATAAGTCACTTGTCTACATGTCATATGTTTCATAGACCATGTACCTATCTATTACATGTCTCATAGCCTACTTGTTTAAGCATTATAGGCCCCAAAGTTTACTTTTCCATGTGTCACACACTTGCTTAAATTTCATTAAGTATATTTATTCATGTGATAGTCCACGTGCTCACATGATTTATAATTGCATATATTGTAGTCCACAGGCTTATGTACTAACATTTTGTAATTCATCTTCTCTTGTGCTAAATGTCTTATGGTTCATTTTCTCACATGCTATCTATCTTACTTGCTTATTTATTACTGACGTTTAAAACATATGTCCCTATAACTCAAATGTCTATGTACTGTATGTCTCTTATGTACACTTGTTAGTATGCTAAAAGCACTTCTTTATTGCTCAGTATTCACACTTGCATGCTTGCTTATATGTCATACGATTCATGTGTCTTATGATTTAATATGTTATACCCCTCTGTTCTTATTGACTTAAGTATTAAACATGTTGGGATAAAGTTTCCCCATATTAGGATGAAGTAAAGATTTTGCCAAAAATGGTTGGGAACCTAGTAAATTTTAGTACAGCCCTTATATGTAGAAAATGTCTAAGGAAAGTTTCCATGTTCCTATATTAAGTGTCTTTCCAACACTATTATAACATATGCATCTATTAACTTGTTCATAGGTTTGTTTCGCATTATTTAATTTGTTCTAATACTTGCAATTCTCGTATTCCAAGTATTTGTTAGGCTTGTTTATAAAAAGGAGAGAACGATAATTTTTGTTGTACAAAATTGTTGCTTAAATAAATATGGCTAAGAGGAGAATTACATGTCATTTGATTATTGCATACATCTGCTGCAACACCCTTTTAGGATTGCCTATATGTGCTCTTGATCAACTGACATGTTTTAGGTAGCTCTTAGAAAAAGAACTTTTGCATTCTTTTTTTGAATAATACTCACAATTGACATTGTTTTAAGAAACACATCTCACTCAAGGGTGAATGATCCAAAGGGGAGATGATGTAATACCCCGTGCCATCCAACACATTTACGACTATGTCAACTCAAAAAAAATTGAACTCGAGATAGTAAAAGGTGGTATTTTATGTAAAAGTCAAAGTGGTAAAGTGTGTATTAGTGTTACCGTCTTGTAAAGAAACTAAGATTGGGAAAATGGTGTAAAATAAGTGAGGTGCTTGCTTGACAAAACTATGCTAGTAGGTGACAAGTAGGTTATGCACCTACTTAAAATAAGTGGACTGCATTTTAAGTGAAAAGGGAAAGTAGGTGATGCACCTACTTAAAAACTTGTGGATGAAATTAAGGAGGTGATGCACCTGCTTAATTAAAGTTAAGGACCATATTATTTCTCCAATTTATTAAATGAAAACATCAAGAAGGGACCTCTAAAGGACTCAAGCTTATCACATATACTTCATCACTTATTCTCCAAAAAACTACTCCCAAGGAAAGCCATAGAAGCTCCAAGAGTTCTGGTCTACAGCTTCACCATTTAAATCTGAAGCAAACCTTTTGTTTTTCAAGTACAAGTTGGTAGAAAATCTCCCATCTTAAGGAATTCAAGTGAATAAGCTGATTTAACATCAAGGTAAGGGGGAGAGGACAGCCTAAAACTTGAAGAATTTAAGTCTTAGCAAGTGAGGTTTCTTTCCAGCAAGATAAGCTATGGAAATTTTCATCCCTCTGTTGTTCTTGCATTGTTTGTGAAAGTTTGTATGTGTTAATGTATTAAGGTATGTTGCCTCTATATGGTATGAGTTTGGTAAATGTTCAGGAAGGATGTGCTTATTGGGACAGCCTGGAGTGGAGTCCCATAAAATTTTAGTTATGAGCTCGTTTTGAGCACCATAAATGTAATGTTAGTTGGAACTCACGGGATGTTGATCGGAAGCCGTGAGTCCATATTGCTACTTCCATATTGTGATGCTTAGGGATTGTTTTGTCTATCATAAAATAAGGCGGTGTGGTTGGATATGTCCAGAGAAGTCATGGGAACTGGTTAGAGCATAGAACATTGAAAGTGTTGTGATACACCACTTAATTGAGTGTTGCATAAGCTTACTTCCTGCTATCCATTGGTATATTGTTTTCCAAATGTTATGAAGCCTGAGGAGTTTCGGAGGATCTCATAAGAAGGCTTTATAGTATATGAAAAAATTATAGGAGAATGGGTGGGAAGAACACCATTGATGGGATCAATTATAGATTTATTGCTAATTACGGTTTTGGTCTGATCAAGTAGCCCAAACTTGTTGATCAGCTACTAATTCTAGTTTTATTATTTACTCTCTTGTAGATAAATAATCTAAAAGGAACACGGTTAACTCATATTAATATCCAAAGTTGTACAGCGAGGTATGTAAGGCTATTTTATTCCATATCTTTTGGCATGATCTGTGTATCAAAAAACTGAGATCTCTAACTGATCCTCATGGTAAAAGATATAATGTGAGGGTGTACACTCTCCAATGTAGCTAATGATCTTCTATATACTATCCAAGTTTTCAGAAGTCTGTCAAACTACTTATGTACGTGCTCATTATCCAATATTAATGTGTTTATACTTCCAAAGTACTATTTTGACAAAGGTACTTTAAATAGTAAGAGCCATGAGTTATCTACCAAGGCAAATGAGGTTCATTGAATCAATAAGATCCTTCATTATATATGTTACAAGTATTTATATGTTAGATACACATTATGTCCATTATTCATTTTGTATGTCCTTGTGTGGAATGTATAACACCCTTATTTAAGTTCTATCATGTGCTTCATTAGTTCAGATATTTATGCACTCTTTCATTTGACATCGTCTACTAAGTGTTTAGCTATCGTATCATCTTATACCGTCCTTGACTTTCTACTAAGTGGATTTAGTTACTCATGCTTGAAAGAACACAATTCATAATTTGATAAAAAGAATTCATGAACATACGATTAGAGTAGAAGAAATCCTAAATCTCCAATTGAAATTCAAAGTCAAAATCTCATAAAACGAATTTCGGAAATCAAGTTGCTAAAGTTTGCAAGTTAATTCCCAAAACACAAAAACCAAAAGTTTACAATATTGTCTAACCCCCATAAACGAGGTTTATAACTCCTATTTATAGAAAAACAAGTCCCAAACAAAAAGGAAATGAAATAAGGAAATAAACTTCTGGAACGCGGCTTTATTCGACGACTCGACCTACGGACCATGGTTCGACCTGACAATCCGTAGGTCCCCTTCCGTGGTTCCATACTTAGGATTTTTCATCGGGTACTAGGACTTCAACTCCCAGATCATCAACGACAAATGTGTAGGACGGCCCCTAGGTCGACCTACGGTCCATCAAGTTCTACGTAGTTCCACACTTAGTCAGCATTCCCTAATGCTCCATCTATGCCTGCCCAAAGGACCTACGGTCCGTGGATCACTTCCGTGGGTGGCTCTTTCTGCATAATTTCAGCTTTAATCTCAATCAACTGTGTCCAAGCCTATTTCCTGCAAACATAACACATAAAACATTATTTCTAATACAATATAGCCCTAGACACATAACTTCTAAGTGAAATGTATCAACAATACCGTAAACTCACGGTATATCAACACCCTCAACTTAAACTTGTTGTTTGTCCTCAAGCGACGCACTAAAACTCTAAACGACATTTGTGTAGAAGCAAACATTCAAACTCAAGCAATCACATGGCAATCTCAATCACATCTCTCACTTAGTGCAAACCTTTTCATCTAGACTCAATAAGTTACTCATGTGCATCAAGACATGACATAGATCGACCAATAGACACCACAACATACAGTTTTTACAATCACCAAGGTACCAACTCTCCAACAATGTAACTAGTTCCCTCACTTCAAACGAAATCCTTTTTCACACAATAGATATGAATTTTGAGTTTTAGGATTCATACAACACTCACGCTGAGAAGTGACTTCAAGTAGAGTTAGTGCTCAATACCATAGGCTTGCCCTTATTTTCACTGCATAAACTCTCCAAACTAGTCACTAGGATCACTATAGGACTTTCTTATCTATTAACGTAGGCTCAAGGTTAGGTAGGATATATTTGGGTACTTTTTAGTGGCTTTCTGCCCTCCTTGACATTACATTGGCTTTTTACCTCTTTTCTCAACCTATCCTTGACATCTTTTCATTTTCTTTTCTTTCCCTTGACTCTCCTCAACACAGATGTGACTTTTGAATTTATAGCACATATTTTTCACTTTTCTTCTTTTTCTTTTACTTCATTTTTCTTTGTTTCTTTCAGCACTTTTGTCATTCATCTTTTGAATAAAATCACATCTTTTTTTCTTTTTTTTCTTTTCTTTTTCTCTCTTCAACACAAAACCCTTTTCATACCCTTTTTCTTTTGGTTTCCTCTTTCATAGTCACCCTCAACTTATGTATTTTGCATGAGTTCAGGGGCATAATATCTTATGTCGGACCGGGGCCAAGATCAAGGTAACTTTTTTTAATTAGCCACCCTCAACTTAGGCTTTTGGCCTAAGTCAAGGTGCACATGTCCAAGGAGGGGCCAAGGCCAAAACAATTAATTTTAGGGAAGGTGAGTTAGGTGTACTAAAAGAAATGGTCTACATTAGCTTCAAACATTTGGATCAAAGGGAACCTTTATTTCATTTGGTTGGATCATTTTAGGCTTGAGTGGACTTTACTAGAACAAGGGTCTATGATCATTTCCCAACTTCTAGCCTAGATTATCTTAGAAGGACCAACGGGAAGAGTTCTAGATTGGCACATTATTGTCTGATCATTCAAACTTTTCTCACTCACACTTGGCACATTATTTCATCGGATTATCAGATTACCCAGTTCAAGTTTTAGCTTAAGTCATGAGGTCAAACCAGTTCTTTATCATGACATATTAAGATTCAACACATTCAACTCATCAAGACTATAGATCTAGCACATTTCAAAGTTTTAGACGGGTATCGATTTAATGCTCTTTATGCCATCATGATTTTCATTATTCTAGTTACTTCTACACATACATTCCTAACATGTCGGTTCAATAGAAAGTAAAACAGTCTCTTGGGGGAAAAGAACACAGGCAAGAAAACCCCAAGAGAGGATTATGAGTTGGGTTACTCGAACTTCACCCTATCACTCAAAATCCATTTACCCCACCCCAACAAAATAAGGTGCAATTGTCCCCAATGCACAAAAAGCAAAAATAAAGAATAGCGTGAAAGTGAAGCAAACTTGTGGTGCAAATGCGCTGAAGCCCTCTCAAGAAGCGGGTTATTCTGGTTTCCCGGAGACCACTGGATGAACTCTAGGAACGTCATCAGTAGTGCTCTCATCAGCTATCGCAGAACCCTTAGTAGTGCTCACACTGCCAGATGGGCCAACACCTATCTCTGGCCCGTTATTGTCTCATCTCCTCATCCAGTAGCGACGCCTTTGTGGTCTCCTCCAACTACTGGCACTTCTTGTTTCTCAATCTCTAAGCCTCAGCATCATCAAAAGTACGACCTGAGCAGGGGTGCTTCCCAGCAGCATGGGAAGAATCTAGTGGTGGTATAGCATAGCTGAATAAGGTTGTCAGCACCATATCATCCTTCACCGTTGTAGGGGCAGACTCTGGCTCAGTCTCTGGGGGGGTTAGAAGTGCAGCAACATCAGCACGGAGGCTAGCCAACTCCTACTGGAAAGTGGTCACATCAACGGTCAGGGCTAGCCTCTCCAAAACTCTCTCCTCAAAAACATCCAGGAGATTATGAACGGCCTGAACCTTCTGATCCATCATGTGCTCCATCCTGGCCTCGGACTCTGAAATAGAGCGTTGCATCAACGGCATCACATGTTGCAGCAGTGTGGCCATCTGAGTCTCCAACTTCTGAAGTCGAGCTAGAGGAACAAGAGTGGAACCGGAAGGGGGTGGGGCTCGAGAGGAGCTAGGGGCCTGACTAGTGGCCAAAGATGGAGGAGCCTGGGCATCCGTTGTAGGGGTTGGAAGGGCAATGTCATCAATCTGCATATGCTCCACATCTGTAGCAAGATCATCTCCCAACAGTGGTACCTCAATTTGTGGCTCCCTGCGAGGTGCGGCCAAATTGGAGTCATTCTAAATAAGACCGATATCAGGAGTCTTGGTTGCATAAAGCAACTGGTCACAATGTCACACTGGAACAGACGAATCCCTACATAGCTGGAAGATGAGGCACGGGAAGGGCAAGGTGGTGATGGGCTTGAAGGCCCTCTCATGGATCTCTGCCATCAATGTGCGGGAAAAGTCTATCTCTAGCCCCGCTACCATAGTTGCAACCAACACTGCTCGGTCCCATGTGACCACATTGTCTGCCTGAGTAGGGGCACGAGAATATACACCAGCAACCAGAAGAATTCTGCAGCGAAGCTCAGTGTCACCTTCTTGATACCCAAGTTAGGAGTCTGAACACACTCAGCGCGCTCTCCATCCATAGCAATATGTCTCAGCCATCTCACAAGGGACTCCCTCTTCTCGGCATTCCTCTTAAATGTCCCGCTCTAAATGATGCCTATCTGATAGTCGAACTCTGTTGTATTGATGGGCAGAGTGTGGTCCGAGCCATAAATAAACCTGTGGAGGGTGACCTCTGATATATCAACTGGAAATCTCTGCACTAAGGTGGACTCAAGTAGAGGCTGAGCGACAGGCTTGGCCCGCTTGGAGATGGAACCTCTGATAGTGGCGGCATAGGAAGCATAGAACTCCCGTACTATCTCCTCTGTGTATGTGCCTGGAGTCCGTGTCCGCCACTCACACATGTACCTCCAGAAGAGCTTCAATGACTGGATTGGTGTGGAGGCTACCTGTGAGAACCCAACGTTCCTCAGTGACTAATCTGGCCATCTTGTCGTGCTCATTCAGCATGTGAGCATCGATGTATATTTGGGTCGGAGCAATGAATCTATTTGAAGTGGCCCATTTCGTACCCGAGAAGCCTATGTATGACAAGGATTGATTTTACTTCCCCACCTAGCTACTCTAGGTTGGGGGTAGGCCCTGGGGGAGAAGTTATAGACACATTTCCATACTTTTTATCTAGAGTACTTCATTTAATTTCTTCTGCAGTATTGGGCTTTGGCGGCATTTATCACGCACATGTGGGACCTGAGACACTTGAAAAATATTTTCCCTTCGTTGGTTATTTCTGGAAAGACCGAAATAAAATTACCACAATTTTAGGTATTCGCTTAATCTTGTTAGGTATAGATGTTTTTCTTCTAGTATTCAAGGCTCTTTATTTTAGGGGCGTATATGATACCTGGGCTCTGGGAGGGGGAGATGTAAGAAAAATTACCAACTTGACCCTTAGCCCGAGTATCATATTTGGTTATTTACTAAAATCCCCTTTTGGAGGAGAAGGGTAGATTGTTAGTGTGGACGATTTAGAAGATATAATTGGAGGACGTGTATGGTTAGGTTCCATTTTTATACTTGGTGGAATCTAGCATATCTTAACCAAACCCTTCGCATGGGATCGACGCGCACTTGTATGGTCTAGAGAGGCTAACTTATCATATAGTTTAGGGGCTTTAGCCGTCTTTGGTTTCATTTCTTGTTGTTTTGTCTGGTTCAATAATACCGCTTATCCTAGTGAATTTTACGGACCTACTGGACCAGAAGCTTTTCAAGCTCAAGCATTTACTTTTCTAGTTAGAGACCAACGTCTTGTGGGTAATGTGGGATCCGCTCAAGGACCTACTATCTAATGTGTTCCCCAACCGGAGAAGTCATTTTTGGAGGAGAAACTATGCGTTTTTGGGATATGTGTGCTCCATGGTTAGAGCCTCTAAGGGGTCCAAATGGGTTAGACATGAGTAGGTTGAAAAAAAAACATGCAACCTTGGCAAGAACAGCATTCCGCGGAATATATGACTCATGCTCTTTTAGGTTCTTTAAATTTCATGGGTGGTGTAGCTACCAAGATCAATGCAGTCAATTATGTCTCTCCTAGAAGTTGGTTAGTTACCTCTCATTTTGTTCTAGGATTCTTCTTCTTCGTAGGTCATTTGTGGAATACAGGAAGGGCTCGTGCAGCTGCAACAGGATTTGAAAAAGGAATTGATCGAAACTTTGAACCTGTTCTTTCCATGACCCCTCTTAATTGATATGAGACAGGAGATTCAATGCTTGAATGAAGTACAAATTACTTTTATTCAATCATACATCTTTGAATCAGCTTAAGTATTCCTTTTTTCTTTTTTTTTCAACTCATTTATTTTATCTAATTTATATCTAATCTATTTTTCTGGCTTGGCTAGATGGGATAGCCGAGCCATTCCTTTTTCTTTTGGATCTCCACACACCACATGTTTGGCTCTGTAGCAACAGCTGGAGGCTCAGAATGGGGGGGTACTAGAGTATCTCATGTGCTATTAGACTCGGACGAAGAGGCGGTGCTTCCGCTGGAGCTAGAGCCGGATGGGGACTCTAAACCAGCTTGTGATTCGATCGGTGTGGCCCCCTCCTCAAACTGGGGGTAGTGACCATGTCGGAGATCATGTGTCAAGATTTGTTTCGTGTAGTGCGGGGAGCAGTGGGGGAGGTCCTGGTGGGAGGTGGAATGTACTCCCCATCTGTATCCTCATCAAGCAGCCGCAAAGAGGGAGCAACGAATTTTGATTTGCCCTTGGCGGCGTAGGTCGGAGCTTGCTTCGGGGTCATAGTACATGTGGAAGCTTAGTTAGTACAAAAATAGTGCAATAATACTCATGGAATAATTTTAGAACAATAGTCAGACAAAAACACGAACTCAAAAATAAATTTGGACAGTAGTTGAACTGCCGACCTACGGTGGATACTTACAATCTGTCGATGAACGACGGTCCCGGGTGCTCTCCGTGGATCAGATAGTTGAAAAATTGGTCCCAGATGTTGGAACCACAGATGTACAGAACCGTCCGTCGATGGAACAATGGACCGTAGTCCACACCGTGATTCTACACTTGAGAAAATTTAGGGATGCCACTGGTCCACGGGCCTTGACCTACGATCCATGGGTTGAGGCAGTGGGTCAGTGTTGTGCTAGGTCTCAAATTTTAACACACACTTCATGTCACGACCCGAGAGCACCCCCTAGTCGTAACCGGCGTACTCGACCTCTCGGAGGTCTAATACAAGCCTCTTAGCATTCATTCATCGCATAAAACTAAAAACCATAATGAATTAAAAACTTTATTTACAAAGAAGACATTTCATTAAAATAGTGAGCGGAAGACTTCTAGACTTTATACACTTATGTCTCAAACCATCTAATACTTTGAATACAACATTGGGATTAAGCCCATACAAAACTTAAGCAAATAC
>JAJOON010032207.1:0-25890 GCA_029582645.1 Solanum megistacrolobum | reverse complement strand
TTTTTATGCAATGTTTTCTTGGTAAAGAAAATTTTAAATTCCTTATGGTTTTAGTGTCTATGCGATGAATGAATGCTAAGAGGCTTGTATTAGACCTCTTCGAGGTCGAGTACGCCGGTTACGACTAGGGGGTGCTCCCGGGTCGTGACAGTTCACTCTCTTGAGTTGAACCTCATGTCAACCCAATCCCACCGGCCATCAATTTAGTAGGTTTAGTTTTACGACCTCTCTCTCGAGCAAGCCAAAAACAGAAAGGTGAAATCGTATTTGAAACAACAATTTCACTAAGTTCCACCACAACTACTAAACGAAATCACATTTACACTACAAATAAACCATCAACAAGCAAGACCCAACATGTAATCTAACCCATATTCACAAAATCACATCCCAAGAATTGGGGTTTTAGCTAGACATGTAAAAGAGATAGAAATTTATACCAAAATGAGTTTGCATTCAAATGGGTATGAAGATTTAAGTCTCAAAACAAGCAAAGAATAAAGAATCCACAAGACCCAGGTCCAAATTCTTGGGGTTGAAACCCTTTGAATATTCAAGTTCTTCAAAACCATCTCCAAACTAAGAACTCAAAAGTCTATGTTAAAAATTCTATATTAAAAATCTGCTCTTAAGCTACAACTCTCAATGAATATTTATTGTTTTAAAAAATCTGTGTTGCAGCGGATCATTCGGCGTCGTTAGTCGAGATCGCCGATCAACTCGGCGATCCATCCTTTGGTTGGTTTCATCACCGTCTTGCTCTATCCTTCAACATCGTCGTGTTTTGGATGATTGGGAGACATAGTACTGCTTCGCGGAACTACTCGGCGACACGTCGACTACTCCTTTTCACCTCCAATTTGATCCTTTCTTTCAGGGCTCAGCACTTTGGAAAAAAAGGCGAGGATAAGACCTTTTGGCGATTCGCTGAATGGGTTTAGCGATCTCAAATATTCATTTCTTTATTCTTTCAGCTGCCTTTGTTCCTTTTTAGCTAAGTAGTGTCCATGTTTTACCTCAAACTCCAAATACCTGAAACTTAAGGGTTTTCATCAGATATTTAGATAAAATATGCATTTGAGGACACTAATTCTATCAAAATATAGCCCTAAATGAGTCCAATTTGTGGACTCATCAACACCCCTAACTTAAACTTTTGCATGTCCTCAAGCAAACTCAAGTTTAGCCGTTCAAAAAGGGTATCTCGAACAGTGCTACACAAGAATCAATCATGAATGCACACAACAAGACTCAATTTACTTATGCAAAGATCAAATGTGCACTCAAAGATTCAAGTTGTAACTCACCAATACCAAAGAATCTCATGCTCATAATACTTGCTTTAAATGCAAGTTCAAGCTCAACCAAAGTGTTCAAATGCCCTCACACAAGGAATGTTTCCATATTCACACACTAAGGTTTAATCATTTTAAGTTACGGAATCAAATGCAATGCTCACACTCATAAAGAAGAACACAATGCATAATTTCACCCATAGGTTAGCCCGTATTTTCCAATCAACACTTGCTTCAGCTCACTCACGATCAAGAAAGTCTTTTCAAGACTTGTAATGTGGCAGAGTGCAAAGGTATGGTCATTTAGGCTCAGTGACTTTCGATCTCCTGAAATGTGGTGCTCATCACACTTCATTTGCTCTTTCTTCAGCATTTTCTTTAGTGCTCATAAGTCATCCTATTATTCACTCCCCATGGATTGTTTGGGAACCCCATTTGTTTTGTACTTTTCAACTTTATTCCACAGCTTTTCTTTTTCATTCTTTTTTCTTTTTCTTTTTTCTTTTTATATATGGAGGGATTCCATTTTTTCTTAATACCATAGGTTGAAGGAGACTTTCCTTGCACTTCTTGACTTTCCCTTTTCTTTTCACCACACCCCCAACTTAGGCTTTTTGACTAAGTTGACTATTAAAACAAATCACAACTTCATGAGGATTATGGATAATTGATAAAGAAAGGTCATTGTTTTCATCAAGTTTCTTTCAGAGAAAGGTAAGGCTCAAGGGGTGCTCAAAAAAGGGTCACACACACTCACAAGGTAGGCCACAAAAGAGGTATATGCCAAATTAGCTCACACTCTTAGAATTTTCCTAAGATCATATCAAGAGATAGTATCACTTAGTTGACCGGACCAACGGGGAAAATTCTAGGATCCACCATGCATAGTTCACATGTAAGCTCATCACACTAGGCATTGACACTATAAGACAAACAAGAGTCCACACTTTCGCTAGTGTTGCAATGATCATCACAAGAGACTTGATTCGATACTAGGCTAGTTATAACGAGATGGAAAGAGTTCACATATTGTCTATGCAACTTCATTTTGCGTCATCATAGTTGCACATTCATGTTCGTTCAATTGAGAGAACTATCATATATTGAGGGTATAAATGATTCTAAGCCTTTAGGGAAAGAACCATTGAAGTTTAGAGGGTTTAGAGATGAAATATGAGCAAGAAAAGTTGTCAACCACCTGGGGAAGCGGGTGGGGCGTCGCGCCGGCCAGCGCGCCCCAAAATTGTTTCTGAAGTTTCACCCATGGGGCGCAGTGGCCTAGCGCGCCCCAAATTGTTCTCTGAATTTTGAGGGCTGACGCCCCGTGCCTCGTAGAGCGCCAGGAACGCAAGTTCTCCCCATTTGTTCCCCACCTTTTAGTACTTGTTCCTTAGCAATGTACCTATCTTTTCTAGTTGATTCCAACACTCTAAGGTACATCTAAACATCATATAATGATCCGTAAACATGAGATCATGAACCTTGAATCCATAATCCAATTCAAGGAAAGTTAAGATCAAAGTCAAGAAAGTAAGAGTCAAGTCAAGAGAAGTTTATAAAGTTTTCAAAAGTCTTTCACAAACGTTTTAACATTGTTTAAAGACTTAAGTTTCAAGTTAAGCAAAGAGTAAAGAGTTGAGTTCATTTCTTCAAAAGATGTATAATGGGACTATGTATTCCCAAAGAGTAAAATGTTTTCACATTTAAACAAAAAAGGAAATAGTGATTTCCAAAGAGCCTTTGAGCTAGTTTTCAGTAAAGAGTAATCGCTTTCTAAATGAAGCAAGAGAGGAAACTATGATTTCCAAGATAGCCTTTGAGCTAAGTTTTTGAGAAACTATCTCAAATCACAAAGAGATGTATGTTTTTAAACATAAGAGCTAATATCACATTTTTGGAAGTAGTATTGAGCACCAATATGGGGGAGAGTATAATCACCTCACAGCCCCCATAAACCATATAGCCATCATGGGTAGAAAAGGTTCATACTTTTTTGATGATTCCTTTAGTGCTTTTTAGCATAGAGTAGTGGATCCACTTAGTAGTTCAGGTTCTATACCCTCGGCAAGATATAGGTCGGCCCTGGCAGCGTAAGGCAAAATGATGTATCATTACAATAACTCTTACTTGATGGTTGTCGGTTAGAGAAACTCCCACATAAGTTATTGTATTTTTAAATACACAGTTTATTTGTATTTTTACATACATCTTAGAGTTATATGTATCTTTCAATACACACACAGTTGACATCATGTTTTAAACAACTTTTCTTTATATTGAAATAAGTTCAGTTATGTTGAGTTGAGTTGATCCAAGTATGATCTTCAGATTCTTCGCTAGCTTATGTTGTGTTTAGCATTCCAACTCGCATACTTGTACATTCAATGTACTGATGCCAGTTGGCCTACATCTTGTTATGATGCCGACACATGTAACTAGGATCGGCATCCAGCGCATCATTGATCCAGTGAGCAGTCCAGTGTCAGTTGGTGAGTCTCGTTGCATTCCAGAGGACTACTTTTTATTACTTTTAATTTTATTACTTGTTCATTAGGATGTCGTGGGTCTTTTCCTGACATCTATTTCAGTTGTTTAGAGGTTTCATAGACAGTCAGATGTTAGTTATTGAGTTTCTATTTCCTTTTTTAATGGTTGAGACGTGAGTTGCCACTTTTGGCTAGTGAATGTTATCTTGATACATTCTAAGTGTTTATTGAGCAGTTCAGTTTACTTTAAAAGTATTTTTCTTCATGAGTTAAGTCTTCCGCTGAGTAAGTATGCCAGGCAAGGGTTCGCTTGGGGCCAACAATGGTTCTCGAGTGCCAGTCCCACCCAGTGTGTTGGCTCGAGGCGTGACAATTGATTTTCAACTAAACTATCTTCTCATGATATTTGAGAGTATTCTGACAAGAAATAACCTATTCACACACAATGACATATCAATTAAACCATATAAATATGATCTTATTACTTATGTTATCCTTTCCGTCAAATCTATCTTGACAACCATCGTATACATGTCGAAACAAAGAAAATACCACACATGAGTAGAACCAATAAAAGTATTACCCAATGTCTTGAGTATTCACAATTTCCAACTCTTTACTACAATACTGATTGAAGGATTTCTTAGTTTTGGTCATCTTGAATGTATGTATGATTGCCCAGTCAGCACATTACATGTTTCCAATCTTCTTAACAATGTCAACTATCTCAAAATAGGTTAGCATGCTCATATGTAGGCTTGTTCAAGGGACTAACTTACCTTCCAACAAATCTCTAAATCTGAAAATACTTCATTAGATAATAAGTAGGGATCATACCTAGCCAATCAAAAAATCTAGAGTAATTTATCAGTTGAATCCATCTTTTTGAACTAATTTCTTTAGCATCTTATCAAGTTACTCACTTTTAACGGTAAAAAAGGAATAAATCATAAATAACTTAGTTAATCTCCTCAAGTCGGTGGTGTTCTCCTACTAGTAATCCGAATAGTATAATATCATGCCATGTACTTGGTCATTTTCCTCGTCTGAACCCTGTCAAATCTACGGTACTCTTGTTGGAGCGTGCTAGAGCTCATAAAGCACTAAGTATTTCACCCAAGAATCTTTACCAAAAATCTCTAAGGATCTTTGAGTAGTTAGAACCTACAAATCTTGGAGGTTTCATCCTTAGAAACTCCTAAGCATACTTTTTTTTTGAAAGTCTGAATCTTTGTAGCTGCTTAAAGATGTCTTGGGACCTATTTGCTACCTAACTCTATTCATTATCTCCATTAATAGCTATAAGTCATTACATGAACAAAGGTGGGTTAACAGGAACATTATAATATTGCTAAAGTGACAGAGTAGTGCTCTTTCCAGAAAAGACATATATATTACATTTCACATATGTGCACAAAAATCTCTCAAAGTGGCATAACGACCTCTTTCTTGAACCTTTCAACTACTTCAGTAAGCTCCCCTTAATTGGAAGAGACAGATGTTTACACGGTGAAACCTTTGGACTATTCTTGTTATCGGGTTACTAAGTTCAAGACATGTGATGTAAAGATAAAAAATGTTACATTCATCTATTTGACCCTATAAGTCACATACATAAGGAGGACTAAAAAAGAAAGAAAGACAAACACATCCTGTCGCGTCCTCATAGAATCATGATTAAAGAAATGGCCGGTAACATAACCATAATTGAGATTCTACTAGCAACGTGTGCTCCATAAGTCATAATAATAACCTAGTGCTCTGATACCAACTTTTTTACGACCCAATTAAGGATCATGATTGGTGTTAAGGGGGAGAGGATCCCATAGCAAGCCTTATCATAAATTTACAAAAAATTGGGCAGAGTTTCCTTTGTTTTTATGCCTATCCAGAATTTTTAATGTCTGAGAAATCCACAACACAAATAAAAACAACTATAAACCAAAACCTAATATCCATTGATGGTCTGACTTCCATGCAATTGTCACATCTCGAAGCTACCCCTAGGACGCGGACACGGGACCTAGGATCACGAGTGACCCTAAGCTAACCCTGCTAGAATATCATAAGCATACTTAAAGATAAAATGAAACAAGAAATACTGTGTGGAAGCTAAATCATCATTAAACTGAAATGATGGGGAATACCCATATAGTATCTGAATAAATGAAAAGTGAGAGTTAAACAACAACTGAAAAGTCAAACTCACATACTAAAGCTGAAACTAAATATTTCTAAAAATAGCCTCTAACTGACAAGAAGTGATGGACATGCCCCAGCTAAATCTAGCAAAAATTGAAACTAAAAGCAAAGGAAGCTGATCATGTCAATCGTCCTCTAAGAATGAGGACTCACCACTGATGTTGCTGAACTGAATATAGGGAATCGATCTATGCATGATCTTGAAGTTGATAACCTGAACCTACATCACAAGAAAATGTAGCGTAGGGTATGCGTCAATACTTGAAAGGTATTGATCATGCAGGATAGAATAAAGTTGAACAATAACATAAATGAACTAAAGCATATATATGAGCAATGATAAATGTTAATAATGATACTAAACTGAGAATACTGAACATGAAATAAATGAATGCAATGACCAAGTCTATAACATGCTGAGAGTGAAATCTTACTATAACTGATGACATGGTCAATGCAATAGAATCTGATTGTAAGGGAGCTACTAATAACCTACATAAAACCACATCAGCTAAATGTGGAGTCCGATGTATATGCCTCATCGAGAGGACCCAATATACCTTGCCAGAGGTATAGAGGCATGACTGGCATGATCACTAATACGATGCCCACAAAGGGGACTTACAACCTACAGGGATGTAGTTCTGGGACTATTCAAGTATGCTGAACCTTAGTCAACTCGGTATTACATTTCTCCCAATTGATTATAGAATTAACAATTTATGACTGAATTTCTGTAATACTAGATAGCTCAGAACTGACATTCTAACTGAAAATGCAACATTAATATGCTGATAATGAAACATTCAAATTTGAGGCATGTATATCTGAAATATCTGACCTAGCATGTGTAATTCATGAACTAAGAGAACTACATAGCTAGGGTTCTGATTTTATGCATGAATCTGGGCAAAAATGATACTACCACATGACAATCTGATTTGGATCATTTTAAAAGCTAAAACTCAACAATTTCTAACATTCAAGAAACCATAGGTCTAGATAATAGTAAGGAAATCAAGATTCTAACTGAAATCTAGGGACCTAATGGGTGAAATGAACCCATTAGTGAAATCCCACTTAGGTGGTGACGAATTCCACAGAGAAATCTTTCAATTTTGGGGCTGGAACTCATGAAAAGTAGTTGAGTTTTGGAGCTAGGGCTAGTTGATTTCTCATCTGATTTTTGCTCTAATTATTGCTTGCATAGGTGAATAATTGATTAGGTTAGGTTCTACTTTGTTTACTAGGCTAAAATTGACCAAAACCACGTAGTTTATAGGTTAAACGACATAGTTTAGGTGTCCAATGCATAGGAGAAAAGAACAAAATGACCCTACTTAAAACCTTGACGAGAATGAACGCAAGCCGCTCTGACGGATCGTTAAAGTGACCACGGGCCATCACGCTGGTCGTGGTCTTAGTCCAGTAGATACTGGTTTCTGTGATTGCTTCCACTGACTCCACCACGGTCTGTCGTCAAGACCACAACCCGTGAAGGGTCCCGTGCTCTGACGTCCGGGCCTGGTGGACTCTGACTGGCTTCCACGAGTGCCAGGACGGTCTGTGAGGTAGTCCACGGCCTGTGAAGGGCCTCGTGGTCCACCTCTGCTGGCAAGGGGGCTGAGTCCATGGGCAAGTCAACGGACCGTGGACCCTATCACGGTCTGTGAACCTTGTCGTGGTTCACTGGTTCAGGTGTTTTCTGCTGCATTTTCTAAGTTTGAGTTTCGAGGTATTACAATATCTCCCCCTTTGGGAACATTTTTCCTCAAATGAAGTCTAAACTAGTTGGTTAGGGAGGGAAAGAGCTGCAGACCCTGCCACTAATTTCTAGAACTGATTTCTGACTGAACTAAGTTCCAAGAACATGTCAATACGCTAAAAATGCAAGTACAAACTGAAGGAAGTTGATACTAAGACTGAAGATATTCATGAATGACTGAAAAACTGGAGAGGAACTATTACCTCAAGCTGGAGTGATATCGGAGGGGAAGAGATGAGGATACTTGGCCTTCATGGCTGCTTCTGTTTCCCAAGTAGCTCCCTCTATGGATTGACTCCTCCACAAAACCATAACTGAAGCGACTTCTTTGTTTATCAACCTTCGAACCCGACGATTAAGGATTTCAAGTGGTACCTCTTCATAAGAGAGACTATCTTTCACGGCCACACTTTCTAAAGGTACAATAGATGCTGGAACACCCACACATTTCTTCATCAACGAAATGTGAAAAATCGGATGCACTGCTGCTAGTTCTGTTGGCAACTCTAACTCATAGGACACTTTACTAGCCCTTTTAAAGATCTTGTAAGGGCATACATATCTAGGACTGAGCTTCCCTTTCTTGTGAAATCTCATCACCCCCTTCATAGGTGACACTTTCAGGAAAACCCAATTATCAACCTGGAACTCTAATTCCTTTCTCCTTTCATTTGCATAGGACTTGTGGCGACTCTGGGCTGTCTTTAGTCTATCTCTAATAAGTTACATTTTCTCCATAGCATCATGAACTGAATGTGGCCCTATCAAGGCTACTTTACCTACTTCAAACCAACTAAATGGAGATCTACATCTGCGCCCATAAAATGCCTCATAAGGGGCAATCTGAAAGTTGGAATGGTAACTATTAATGTAGGCGAACTCTATAAGAGGAAAATGATCATCCCAACTACCCTAGAAGTCGATCATACAAGCTCTCAACATGTCCTCTAAGGCCTGAATATGGTACGCTATGCCTAACCATCCATCTACAGATGAAATGTCATGCTAAGATTAACCTGAGTACCATGACCTTTCTGAAATGACTTCCATAAATGAGAGGTAAACTGAGGACCTCTATCTAGGATGATAGACAAAGGAACCCAATGAAACCTAACTATCTCATTAATGTAAAGCTTGGTGTAGTCTTCCGCCGAATATGTAGTCTTAACAGCCAAAAAGCACACAGACTTAGTAACTCTATCAACTATCACCCAAATGGAGTCATGTTGTCTGCGAGTACGAGGTAAACCTATAATGAAGTCCATGGTGATCACTTCCCACTTCGAAGTAGGAATGTTGATCTCTTAAGTCATACCTCCTGGTTTCTAATGTTCTACCTTCACTTGTTAGCAATTAGGTAACTTAGCCACAAAATCCGCTATATCACTTTTCATACCATTCCACCAAAAGACTTCCCGCAGATCATGGTACATCTTAGTGGCGCCTTGATGAATATAATATCTGGAGTTATGGGATTCTGCAAGGATCTATCATCTCAACTCACCAAACTTAGGAACATATAATCGACCTTGATAGCGAAGTACACCACCTCTGCCTTGGGAGAAAACCTCAACTCTCTGTTGATGGACTGCACCCTTTAGTTGAAGCAATATTGGATCACTATCTTGCTTTTCCTTAACCTCCACGACCAATGAAGATTTTGACCCATTCTGAACTGTTACACTGCCATCTGATATGCTCATAAGACGAACTCCTAAGCGAGCAAGCTTGTTGACATCCTTTGATAGTTCCTTTCTTTCTTCTTCAACATGTGCTACAATACCCATAGATAGTCTGCTAAGAGCATCTTCTACTACATTGGCCTTACCAGGTTGGTAATACACACTCACATCATAATCCTTGAGGAATTCAAGCCATCTCCTCTGGCGAAGATTCAACTATTTCTGGGTGAACACATACTGAATGCTCTTATGATCTATGAACACATCTACATGAACACCATACAAGTAATATGTTCAAATCTTAAGTGCAAACACCACTGCTTCAAGGTCGAGTGAGTTGGATAGCTCTTCTCGTGCACCTTAAGCTGTCTAGAACCATATGATATAACCTTACCTCAATGCATCAACACACAACCTAGGACGACTCTGGATGCATCACAATAGATAACATAACCGTCTGAACCCTCTGGTAGAGTCAAAACAGGAGTTGTAGTCAACCTAGTTTTTAATTCTACGAAGCTTTTCTCACAATCATCTGACCACTGAAACATGACATTTTTCTGAGTCAACTTAGTTAATGTAGAGGCTATGGATGAAAATCCTTCCACGAACCTCTAGTAATAACCCACTATACCCAAGAAGCTTTTGATATCTGTAGGAGAGGTAGGTCAGGGCCATTGTTTCACTGCTTCAATTTTTGGAGAATCCACTCGGATCCTTCGCTAGACACAATATGACCAATGAAAGCAATAGATTGCAACCAAAACATACATTCGCTAAACTTAGCGAATAACTGGTGATCTTTGAGAGTTTACAGGACAACCCTCAAGTGATTCACATGTTCTTCCTCATTCCTAGAATAAATGAGGATATCATCGATAAAGACGATAACGAAAAAGTCTAAATACTGCTTGAACACTATGTTCATCAAATCCATGAAAGGTGCAGGAGCATTGGTTAGTTAAAAAGACATAAATACTAATTCATAATGACCATACCGAGTTCTGAAGGCTATTTTTGGGATGTCAAAATTTCTAACTCTGAGCTGATGATAATCGGATCTGAGGTCTATCTTTGAGAAATGACTAGCACCCAGAAGTTGGTCAAACAAGTCATCAATCTTGGGGATAGGGTACTTATTCTTTATTATTACCTTGTTCAACTATCTATAGTCGATGCACATTCTGAGAGAACCATCTTTGTTTTTCACGAACAACATTGGTGCCCATTGGGAAATAGTCTGATGAAGCCCTTATCTAGAAGGTCTTTCAACTGCTCTTTCTATTCCTTAAGCTTAACTAGATCCATTATGTAAGAAGGAATAGAAATAGGATGGGTATCTGGAAGGAGATCAATGCCGAAGTTGATTTCCCTTTCGGGAGGAACTCTGGGAAGATCTTCTAAAAACACTTCTAAGAACTCATTAACTACAGGAACAGACTCAAGAGTTGGGGTCTCAAATCTTTAATCCTTTACCCAAACTGGATGGTAGAGATAACCCTTAGAGATCATTTATTTGGCCTTAAGGTAAGAAATTAATCGACCCATAGGCGCTAAGCTACTACCCTTCCATTCTAAGATTGGTTCGTCTGGAAACTAAAAATGAACAATCCTAGTTTTACAATCGACTGAGGCATAACATGAATGTAACCAAGCCATGCCTAGAATGATATCAAAATCTACCATTTCTAACTCTACATGATTTGCTGAGGTGACTTTCTGGGAGACTATGACAGGGCAATTTCTGTATACCCGTCTAGATATAACTGGGTCACCGAGTGGAGAAGAGACTGAGAAGGGTTCTGAGAGAGTTTTTGGACTAACATTGAAGTTGACTGCTATATAATGAGTTACAAATGAAAGAGTATCCCTTGGATCTAACAAAGCATAAACATCTAAGTTAAAAACTCATAACGTACCAGTGACTACATCGAGAGAGTCTTCTAGATCCTGGCGAGCTTGAAGAGCATACAACATGTTTTGGCGCTGACCGCCACCTGTACCAGATGAGTTACCCTTTTGAGTCGGCCGACCTGCTGGTGCTGCTGAAGTTATGGACTGAGCTCTACCATTATTGCCTCATTGCCCCTCTTTAGTTGAAGGATAATCTTTTAACCTGTGACCAGTCTCACCACACCCAAAACATTCTTCCCTTCCTGGAAGGCACTTACTCGGATGATTCTTACCACACTTAGGACAAGTTTGGTAGGTTCTGGTGCCTGAAACACTCCCCTGAGACTTAGAGCATGATGCCCTACCTTTTTGATCATTTCAGAACTTGGAGGATAGAACACTAGCTGATGAAGGTGTTGGAGCTGAGTACTTTTACTGAAAGTGAGAGCGATTTCCACCACCTGATTTCTATTGAGAATATCCATAGTTGCATGTTCTAGCCTTCTTATTATCCTTAGCTCGTTCCCAAAGCTTATCACCCTCAACCTGCTGAGCATGAGTTATGAGCCTATAGATGTTAATATCTTGCAACAACTAGCATTCCTACACTGTGTTTTCACTAGGTCGGATACTCCATAAAGAAACTTGTTCATTTGAGCCCTGGAATCAGCAACCATGTGAGGAGCATACCTGGAGAGCTGGGTGAACTTGAGCCCATACTCTTTGACTGCCATGTTATCTTGCCTCAAATTCATGAACTCCTGACCTTTTGCCTCCCTCAACTCTCTTGGGAAGAACTTGTCCAGAAAAGTCTCGCTAAAGCATTCCAAAGTGATAGGAGTTGCATCGATACCCCTATTCTCTTTCCATTGAGTACACCAGATATGAGCTACATCCTTAAGCTGATAGTATGCCAACTCTACCCTATCATTACTTGTCACTTGCATCACTCCAAATATCCTCTTGACCTCATCTATGAAGTTTTGGGGATCCTCACCAATATGCGATCCTAAGAACTCAGGCGGATTCATCCTAACAAATTCCAGAACCCTGGCTGCCACTAATCCACTACTAGCATTTGTAGGAACCGGAACCTGATGGTTGTTCTGGTTAGTCACACTCTGAGCCAAAAGTTGAATTGCGTTCCGAAACTCATCATTCGAAACTTTCTGATTGGGATTGGAGGAGCTGCGTTAGCATTGCATGCATTCACATTCTTCCATAAGCTCTACGAGGAGGCATGATCTGAAATTGCATAAGCTCGAGTTAGAATGAGGAATTAGATCATATCTTACGTACAATTGATTTAACGTTTAAGCACACCTCATCCAATTCTAGGTGTTCAACGATCGTAAATCAGTATAAAACCCAACTAAATGAGTTGGGGTCAAATCCCAGAGGGAGCGGTACGTGTTTCAGATTTGATTGGGAAGTATAAATGCGGTCAAATCAGTCATAGGATTAAAATTTATCGATTAAAAACATAATCAAGTAAGAGGGTGACACGAATGTCAAATAGGGGGTTTTGGTTTTGATTATCAACTACCAACAGCAGTCAAAAACAATAAAAACTAACAATAATGAGACAGATTCTTTGGATGTGATCGATTATATGCTAATATAGACATATGGGTAATTGTAACTATTAATAAATAACTAGATATTAGTAATAGGCTAGGCTATAAGGAAGGTATTTTTCATTCGAACAATTACCCCGAATCAAGTGATTTCTCTAGAACATCAACAAGCATACAAATTAAGCATAGCCCACACCTTAATCCATTCACTCTTTTGAGCTAAAGTGTGGGATTGGGTTTAGGATTTATTCTATCAAGCAAAATCCAAATCAACCCAATACCCACAAACCATCAATCAAAAACCTTAGTTCTAAAATCTCTCTCTCGGGCAAGTCAAGAACACAAATATAGAACTGCATTTGCAACTATAATTCTTAAGTTAAACAACAATTAATGATTGAACTCACTTTTAAATAGTATCTAAACTAACAATTAGCAATACCCATAATCTAAATCAGCCCATAATCACACCCCATGAATTGGAGTTTTAGTTAGACATCATAAAAAGTTAAAAATAGTTACCAAATTGATTATCCATTAACTAGGTAAGAGTTATTTCGTCTTTACAATGGTCCAATTTGATGAATCTCAAAGACCCACTTCCAAATTCTCAAAAGTGAATTTCTTCAATCCTACAAAGCTAAGGAAAAACTAGATAAAACTGTCTCAGAAGACTAAAGATTATGTAATTGGTTCAAAGATTATTTTCTAGGTTCCAAAAAGATTTTAAACTAAATGTTTAAAATCCTATTTATAGTCGCCAAAAATGTGCTACAAAAGCCCATTCGGCGAAGTAAGTCGGGCTCGCCGAACAACTCGGTGAGCTGCCCTTTGGTCTTTTCCATCGCCCTTTCACCTTGGCATTCAGCATCCTCAAGGTCTTTAAATTTGGGTGATCTATCTTGGTTTCGCGAAATCACTCGGTGATTTGCCGACTACTCCCTTTCTTCACCAACTTGGTTCTTTCCTTCAGAGCTTGGCACACTGGAAAAAATTTAGGCGGTCTGACAAGCAACTCGGCAACACGCCGAGTGCTCTTGGTGCTCCTCAGGCTCGCCCATCTTCACTTCTTCATCCTATTTTTTTCTTTTTGCCTGATAGTGTCCTTACTTTGTTCCTCAATCCATATTCCTGAAAATCAAGGATTTAACATCAGTTATTGACACAAAATAAGCATTTGAGGACACTAAATCTATACAAACAAAGCACTACATGAGTCCAAATCCAGGACTCATCAACACCCCCAACTTAAAGTTTTGCTTGTCCTCAAGTAAACTCAAGTTCAGTAGTTTAAAAAGGATGTCTCAAACAGTGCTACAAAAGACTCGATCATGAATGCACACAACAAGTCTCAACTTACTCATGCAAAGATCAATTGTGCACTCAAAGATTCAAGTTGTGACTTAGCATTATCAAAGATACTCAAGTTCACAATAATTGCTTCAAATGCAAGTTCATGCTCAACAAAGGTACTCAAAGGCCCTCATAACAAAGCTGATTCCATATTCACACACAATTCTTCAACAATTTATAGTTTCGAAATCACATACAACTCTCACACTCAAAAAGATGAACACATACGTTACTTCACCCATAGGTTTTCCCTTATTTTCCAATCAACATTATGTTTAATCTTACTCAAGATCAAAAAGGTCTTCACAAGGCTTGTAACGGGGCTGAGTGTAAAGGTATGGTCATTTAGGCTCAGTGGTTGCCACCCTCATGAAATGTGCTATTAACATCACCTTTCTTTCCTTTTCTTCAGCATTTTTATTCATCCTCTAAATTCACCTATTTATTCACTTTCAATGGACTACCAGACACCTCATTTCTTTTACAACTTTTTCATTCTTTTTCTTTTGGTTTCTTCTTTTCTTTCTCTTTTTTTTTTTATATGGAGCGCTCCATTTATTTTCAAGACCATGGTTCAAAGAGGAATTCTTCACATTCTTGATTTACCTTCTTTTTTCACCACACCCCCCAACTTAGGCTTTTGGCTTAAGTTGGCTATTCAAACAAACCACACTTCATGAGGATTATGGATGAATGGATAAAGAGGGGTCAGAATCGAATCAAGTTTCTTCCAAGAAAAGGATAAGGCTCAAAGGGGTTAAAGCAAAGTTCACATATCTCATAAGGTTGGCCACAAAAAGAGGTATATTGTCAAATTGTTTCACTCAAAATCGTTGCCTAAGATCATTTCAAGAGCTTGCATCACTTAGTCAACTGGACCAACAGGGCAAATTATAGGTGTCATCAGACAAGGTTTACCGTAAGCTCATCACACAAGGCATTGGCACCACTATCAAACGAGACTTATTCGAGCTAGAATGGAATGTTCATCACAAAAGACTCCATTCGATAACCGGTTGATCACAACGATATGCAAAAAGTCCACATATTTTCTATGCAACTTTATTTGGCCACATCGTAGCCACGCATTCATTTTTTTTATTAAGAGCACTATTTAAGTCATCGGTATTGATCATAACCAATACTCAAATTTGCACAAGAACAACCACAATCAAACACACAAGAGGTGGCAAAGAATTTCAAAATTGTTCAAAAACCATTTCCATTCAAAATAAGAAGCCACGAGCTCAAACACCCACAAGAAAGAATCAACACACATTTTAAAACACAAAAACCCAATATATATATATAAAAAATATAGTCACAAGAGGTAAGTATGGAAACACCTCACCCCACCACAAATAAAAAGCAGTTGTCCTCAAATGTAACAAAAATAATCAAAAGTCCATAAAAACGACAGAGAGGAAGGTAAAGAAGAATCATGTCTACACAGTCGCTCCATCTGTCGAGGTATCAATACCCGGGGTCACACTTTGATCTTGGGCATCCGTGTTTGGTGTAACAGCAACACTGGCTCCATTAGCGACTATCATGGATATATCTGCCAATGACATTTGTACTGCTGAATGTACCATGACCTCCTCAACCTCTGTCAGGCCCTCATATGCGGTCTCCTCCTGGAGACCGAGCTTCTCCTCATCAGTCTCTGCCTCGTACTCGGCAGTAGCCACCTCATCAACTTGAACCTCATCTCTGGTGGTAGCCGGAGGCACATCAGAATCTACTAGCATGTTAGGGATCTCCACGGTCCTAAAAATAATCAACATATCCATAGAGTTTAGCTGGTCCACGTCTTTTCTCAACTCAACAATAGCGGCCTTCAAGGCCGTCACCTCATGAGTAGCTCTCTGGCATCGCTCACCACCGATATCCTTGCCACAAGGGCATCAATAGACACACTAAGAGGTGTAACAGCAACAGTGAGGGCTCTTTCAATCATCCCAGGGAAGGTAGCCTCTACCTTAGAGGAAATCCTATCAGCAAAATGGACTAGATGCCTCATCCATAGTATCGCAACCTGGGTGAGTGGAGGTCGGGAGGCAGCAACACTGGAAACAAACCTAGGAGGAAAGGGAGAGGTAGAAGAACTCAGAGTCATGGAAGGAGAAGCACTAGATATACCTGAAGGCCTAGGGGCTGGAGTAGGCAATACTGCCTCTATAGGTAAAGTCTCAATTTCCACAGCCGGGGAAGAATCCACTGGTGTTGTCTTCTTCTTCTCAGCCTCATCCTTTAAATACTCAGCCTCAATACGCCGGATGTTGATATAGGAGGTGGGAATCACTTCCACTTCCCTCTTTTCATCTCAAGGCACCTAGGCTCGTCTGCACAATTCGGTGATCAACATCGGGAATGGGAGTAATGTCTGACGCTGCCTAGCCCTCATGGCCATCTCTTGGCCAATGATCATACCCAAGTTAAGGGACATCCCAGCAATGATAGAGCCAAGGCAGGCCGCCTTAGTGTGGTGGAGGATGGACTCATTTTGAGATGGCATGATTGTGATGCTGATAAACCTAAACCAGTACCTCCCTGCCACATTTAAATCCTTCTTCTCTATGGGCACTCCGGCCTCAATCTACCTCGGAGTATCATCTGAAAGAAGAGGAGCCATCCAACTTTTCATGTCCTCCAGTGAAGTTGTCTTAATCATACTTTAGTAGTCATCAACAATATTCCTCGTACACTCAAGAACAGTATTAATATCATCACTGTTACACTTCACTTTCTTTCCCGTGACGATCACATAATCTACTAGCTTGAATGTGGTGCCCTTTCTCTTTTCTTCAGGTACTAGAGCTCTATAGGCAGTGTAAAACTCCCAATTAGGAATGTAAGGGCCATGGGGTCTAGTGAAAATCTTGAACTTGTGGGACCTTAAGGTGCGCCAGATATTTGGATATTTTTCTATCACTCCATCTGTAGATAGCCTCTTCTCCTGAATGATGGTCCTCAATCCCTCAACCTTTAGTTTATTCATAGACCGGGAGGAGGACCCTGTGCAGGTAGTGCTGGGATCACAACCTGATCTAGAATGGGAGGAAGAGTAGTGGCCTACGGCACCTGGATCCTAGACGGATCATTCAACCTTTTGGAGCACCTTTCAGCTCTCCGGGATAGCAGTAGCTTATTATCCTAAAGCTCAGAAATATCAGCATGAGGTTTCTGGTGCACATCTTCACTCTCAGAAGTGGTGAGGTGAGTAGCGTGCACTCCCTCAATGTCGAAGCTGACCTCTGGTGACTTAGGGGCAGACGTTTTTCCCTTTCTTTTACCCTTCCCACCTGTAGTAGGAAGCTTGGTTGCCTTTGCTATGGATGCAGTTGCATGCTCGTTGATATTGATTTCCTTTGCCCACTTGTTGAGTTGCATGTCTCGTCCTGCTACTTTTGGTCTAGCCATATATGCAAAATACATCAGGAAAAGTTAGAAACAATTCAAGAAAAGTGCAGAATACAAGTTGTAGATAAACTCACCAAACCGATCGGCGAGTCACCGAGTCAATTTGGCGACCCCGATCGGGCTCGCCGAAAGGACTGGCTCGAAAGTTTCCCAGAAAAAAAAAGACAGGTCGGTGATAGGCAGGGGTATTCAGCGAATCACCGACACCATTCAGCGAGCTCAGACTAGCCCACCAAAAGTTACAGTGTGTTTTAGGGGTTAATGGAGTAGAAAGGCCGATCAAGGGAGACTTCGGCGAGCTAAAGCTTCCCGCGAAAAGTTACAGACTCAAACTCAACCAAAACATGAAATTAAGGGCGATCAAAGAGGACGTTGGCGAACCACCGAACGGTTTGGCTAGCTCGACCCAGCTCGCCAAACTACCCAACGTGCGAATTTTCAACCCCATTTAACAAAATCAAACCCGCAGTCCCCGAAAACAAAATCAAAAAATATACTCATGAAATTAAGCTTAGACCCACTAGACCCATGCCACCGGGGTACTCAAACTTTCCCCCAGTTCAACCAAAATTGGTCATTTAATGACTTTTTCCCTTAAGAATGGCGTCAAACGCTCCATCATTGGGCAAAGTACGTCATTTAGCACAATTGGGGTTACTCAGACTTCACCCGGCTAGGCCCAATAACAATTTAACACAACCCAACTATTTATGATCAATTTTAAAGAGCAAAAATTTGGGAAATCAACAATATAAGCATTTTAGGCAAAATGTCAGAAGTAAAATAGGCAAGCTAGCATAGAATTAAGATTTCAGAGCAGGCCTAGCACACATCAACACATTTTCAACAAACGCATTTGAGTTGAACTGCTAATCAAGAGTTTGGGGTTTAGAAAACCAATTTTTAATGCGGAAATATGAGTTTGTAAGGCTAGGCGACAATGTATTCCAACTCCGAGCATGAGATCAAGAGCAAAAAGCAATAACAATGCAAAAATATAGAAATTATATAGTGTGGGTGAAATTATACAAGGCTAAGAGTGAGGGAATATGAAAGAGTTTGAAATTTTTAACCTTTGGCCTTATAAAACCTTTCAGTTCGCGGCCCTTTCGGCAATATTAGTCGTCCTCACCGAACGACTCGGTGACTCGCCGAGTGGTTACTTACCTCGCCAAGTTTTATAGGACCTCCAGTTAATTTGGGGGTCCAAACGATGGACAAAGTCAGGCTCGCCGACCTGTTCGGTGAGTGACCGACTCATCCATGGGCTTTTCGAGTTTTACAGACTCTCACCTATGATTTTTGTAAGTCCAACGGTATTCTAAGTCGGGCTCGCCGAACACTTCGACGAGTCACCGATTGGACTCTTGGCTCGCCAACCTGCATTTTTCAAACACATTCCACTTTTCCACCTGCACAATCAACACCCATTATTCAAAATTAAAACACAAAGCATCAAAAACTTGGGTTGCCTCCCAAGAAGCACCTTAGTTAATGTCATGGCACGACACAAGTACCCACTCAAGCTTCATTTTTGGGATTTACCGTAGTATCACTACGCAATCCCCCTTGTTGTATTGGGTTTAAATGGGAAGAAATTTGACCCATTTGGGTCTCCAACTGCTTGATAGAGGCGAAATGAGAGGTCACCATTTGGTTGAGAGTCGATACGTCTTCCTTCATTTCTTTCAAAACTTTATCGGACCATTCAACCTTATTGAGAATACGTGAGAGCATATCCTCAGTCCAGCCACCCTAAGAATCTTTGGGCTTTTGACGCTCATGGGGAGGAATATACCTATCCTTCTCCCCTTCTCTTTCCTTCCAAGTTGTGTTACGATCACGCCACTCCCTATCACGATGTCTCCAGCCCTCATCTTTGTTCCAACCTTGGTTTCCACCTAGCCTTGGGTAGTTTGCACGATAACCTCCTCATTGGTTGGCTAAGAAGTTCACTTCCTCATTGTACAACGCTTCAAATTTGGCCTCTTCGGGGTTTATTCCACCAACACTGACAACATTAACACTCCTAGTACCAGCACCGATGACGTTCTGGCCAAGATGTCTAGTAGGGTTATCATTTTTGCCATATTTTGGTCTCTCTCTTGATCTTTTTCGATATGTTCCTTTGTCAATTTGTAAGTAAGAGGAGAGACTTGATCTTCACTGGTGTACCATGCCCGATTAATCTTGGTCATGCCATCAAGAAGTTGGGTTGCAATCACATAAGGCTGTTTCATTAAACCTCCCGGAGAAATTTGATCAGCCACTCCCTTGTTCACCGAGTCGAGGCTTCTGTAGAAGTATTGCAGCAGTATGTTATCGGGCAATCCATGAGTTGGACATTGTAGCACCATCTTCTTAAACCTTAGCCAAGTCTCATGGATTGGCTCACCCTCCAAATGCTTGAAGCTTTGAATGTTGTCCCGAAGAGTCATCCTTGGAATGCGGTAATAAGTTCTTCCCATGAAGTGATAGAATCTCTTGGCAACTCAGTCAACCACTTGCACGCTTCTCCCATTAGAGAAAATAGGAACAACCTCAGCCGAACCGATTCTTGAGATATGTTCTTAAAAGAGAACGGTCCGCAAAGATCAACAAAATTCCTAATATGCTCATGGGGATCCTCATGAGCCAACCCACCAAACCATCATTTCAATTGTAAGAGCTGCAACATGATGCTTGTAAAGTGGAACACAACGTTGCCTTTAGCTGGAGGCAAACGAATGGCACCAACACCACCCATTTGGTTATGGTCAGTGACATTCAAGTCGTTGACATCACTGAGATTTCTGATGTCATCTTGGTGGCCCACTTGGCTACCATTGCTACCGTTTACGCTTATTTCCTCTGTTTAATAAGCAACAAAAACCAAAAATAAAAGTAAGTAGATTCAACTATGACGAACAAGAATACAATTCAAGTTCACCAAAAAAAATTCAAACAACACCACTCCCCGACAACTGCGCCATTTTGATTTAACATTTCAAGCACACCTTATCCAATTCTATGTATTCAACGATAGTAAATCAGTATAAACCCAACTAAATGAGTTGGGGTCAAATCCCACAGGGAGTGGTACGTGTTTCAGATTCAATTAGGATATGAATGCAATCAAATTAGTCATAGGAATAAAAATTATTGATCAAAAACATAATCAAGTAAGGGGGTGACACGAATGTCAAATGAGGGGTTTTTGTTTTGATTATCCACTACCAACAGCAGTCACAAATAATAAAAACTAACAATAATCAAACGAATTCTTGCGATGTTATCGATTATAGGCTAATATAGACATATGTGTATTTGCAACTATTAATAAATAGCTAGATATTAGTGATTGGCTAGGTTATAAGGGAGGTAATTTCTCTCTAACAATTACCCCGAATAAAGTGATTTCTCTCTAACATCAACACGCATGAAAATTAAGAGCAACCCATATCTTAATCCATTCACTCTGTCGAGCTAAATATGTGGGATTGGGTTTAGTATTTACTCTCTCGAGCTAAACCCATATCAACCCAATACCCACAAACCATCAATCAAAAACCTTAGTTCTCAAACCTCTCTCTCTCGAAAGCCAAGATACAAACATAGAACTGCATTTGCAACTACAATTGTTAATTTAAACCACAATTAATGATTGAACTAACCTTTAAATAGCATTTAAACTAACAATTAGCAATAACCAAAAGCTAAATCAGTCCATAATCACACCCCAAGAATTGGGGTTTTAGCTAGACATCATAAAAAGGTAAAAATAGTTACCAAATTTATTATCCATCAACTGGGTAAGAGTGATTTCATCTTTACAATGGTCCAATTTGATAAATCTCAAAGACCCACTTCCAAATTCTCAAAGATGAATTTCTTCAATCCTTCAGAGCTAAGGAAAAACTAGAGAAAACTGTCTCAGAAGTCTAAAGATTATGTAATAGGTTCAAAGATAATTTTCTAGGTTCCAAAAAGATTTTAAACTAAATGTTCAAAATCCTACTTATAGTCACCAAAAATGTGCTACGAAAGCCGATTCGGTGAAGTAAGTCGGGTTCGTTGAATCACTCGGAGAGCCGCCCTTTGGTCTCTTCCATCACCCTTTCACCTTGGCATTCAACATCCTCAAGGTCTGTAACTTTGGGCAATCTAGCTTGGCTTCGCGGAATCACTCAGCAATCCGCTTACTTCACCCTTTCTTCATTGACTTGGTTCTTTCCTTCAAAGCTTGGCAAACTGGAACTTTAGACGGTCTGATAAGCCACCCGGCGACACACCGAGCGCTCTTCGCGATCCTCAAGCTCGCCCATATTCACTTCTTCAGCCTGTTTTGTTCCTTTTTGCATGTTAGTGTCCTTGCTTTGTTCCACAATCCGTATTCCTGAAAATCAAGGATTTAACATTAGTTATTGGCAGAAATTAAACATTTGAGGACACTAAATCTATACATAAAAAGCCCTGAATGAGTCCAAATCCAGGACTCATCAACGATAAGAATAACAAGAAAATGTTGTTTTCCTAAAACACTTCGTTGCCCCACTCTCATTAAATGTGGTGCACTTTACACCCATGAAAAGGACTCTACTTAGTGTGGCTTTTTAGACATACTAGGACTCTTAAACCAAGTTCTCGGATACCAAGTTTTTCAAGCCTGAAGCTACCCTAAGGAAGCGGACACGGGACCTAGGATCATGAGTGACCCCAAGCTTACCCTGCTGGCATATCATAAGCATACTTAAAGATAAACTGAAATAACAAATACAGTGCGGAAGCTAAATCATCATGTAAACTGATATGATAGGGAATATCCATATGCTATCTAAATAAATGAAATGTGAGAGTTCAACAACAACTAAAAATTCAAACTCAAACACTAAAGGTGAAACTAACTATGTCTGAAAATAGCCTCTAACTGACTAGAATTGCTGGGGCATGTCCCAGCTAAATCTAGCAAAAACTGAAACTAAAAGGAAAGGAAGATAATCATGTCAATCGTCCTTGGAAAATGAGGACTCACCACTGATGTTGTTGAACTGAATATCGGGAACCGATTTATGCGTGATCTGGAAGCTGAGAACCTAAACCTACATCACGAGAAGATGTAGCGCAGAGTTTGCGTCAGTACTTAAAAGGTACTGAGCATGCAGGATAGAATAAATTTGAACAATAACATAACTAACCAAAGCATATATCTGAACAATGATAAACGTTAAGCATGATACTAAACTGAGAATACTGAACATGAAATAACTGAATGCAATGACCAAGGCTATAACATGATGAGACTGAAATCTGACTGTAACTGATGACATGGTCAATGCAATATAATCTGACTGTAAGGGAGCTACTAATAACCGACATAAAACTACATGAGCTAAATGTGGAGTCCAATGTATATACCCCATCGAGAGGACACAATATAACCTGCCAGAGGTATAGAGGCATGCTTGGCGTGATCACTAAAATGATGCCCACGGAGGGGACTTACAACATACGCGGCACATAGTTCTGGGACTATTCGGGTACTCTGAAACCTAGTCCACTCGGTATTAGACTTCTCCCAATTGATTATGTAATTAACAATATATGACTTAATTTCTGTGATACTATATAGCTCAAAACTGACATGCTAACTGAAAATGCAACATCAATATGTTGATAATGAAATATTTAAATTTGAAACATGTATATCTGAAATATCTGACCTAGCAGGTGTAATTCATGAACTAAGAGAACTGCATAGCTAGGGTTCTGAGTTTATGCATGAATCTGGGCAAAAACGATACTACTACATGGTAATCTAATTTTGATCATTTTAACAGCTAAAACCCAATAATTTCTAACGTTAAAGAAACCCTAAGTCCAGATAATAGTAAGGGAATCAAGATTCTGACTGAAACCTAGGGACCCAATGGGTGAAAGGAACCCACTAGTGAAATCCCACATACCTGGTAACGAATTCCATAGAGAAATCTTTTAATTTCGAGGATGGAACAGATGAAAACTTGCTTCATTTTGGAGCAAGGGCTGGTCGACTTCTCCTCTGATTTTTCCTCTAATTATTGCATGACTAAGGTTAATAATTGATCAGGTTAGGTTCTAATTTGTTTAGTAGGCTAAAACTGATCGAAACAATGTATTTTAGAGGTTAAACGACGTAGTTTAGGTGTCCAACTCATAGTGGAAAAGACCAAAACAACCCTACTTAAAAACCTGACGAGACGGCCCACGAGCCCCTCTGACGGACCGTCAAAGGAACCACGGGCCATCAAGCCGGTCGCTGTCTTGGTCCAGTAGCTACTGGTTTCTAGGACCGCTTCCACGGACGCAACCACGGTCCGCCGTCAAGACCACGGCCCATGAAGGGTCCTATGGTCTGACGTTTGGGCCTGGTGGACTATGACTAGCTTCCACGAGTGCCAGGACGGTCCGTGGAGGGCCACGTGGTCCACCTCTGCTGTGAAGGGGCTGAATCCATGGGCAGTTCAACGGATCGTGGACCCTATCACGGTCTATGAACCCTGTTGTTGTTCACTGGTTCAGGTGTTTTCTGCTGCATTTACTAAGTCTGAGTTTCGAGGTGTTACATCAATAATACCAGTTATATCTCCAAATACGAAAACGAAGTTCAAACTAGTCACTATACTACAATACAAAGGAATACTCATGACTCAAAAGGAAAGAATGATGAATGGAGCGACTCTAAGAGTTTTAAATAAACTAAATAAACCATAGCAAATCAATAAATCTCTTGCCACGCGAAGCAATGTGTAACGACCTGTTTGGTCGTTTTGAGTACTAGAGCTTTTGATTTCATAAAATACTTTCCGGTAGATTCTAAATGGGTATTTTTGACTATTCGTAATTATAATTATGAAATTAGTGGGGTAGTTTTAATAATTTATTAGTTGGTGGTTAAAGAAAAGAACAGTAAAATAAAAAGTGGGCCACTTCTACCATTCCCAAAATTAGGCTTAGATAATAATTAGGGGTTCCCATCTAGAGTTAGAAACTCAAGAGAACTTCAACTACGGCGATACAATTTGCAAATAGGCTGACGAGTGCTTCAGGTAATATCCAATATGTATTTTGTGAATATGAACAAAGGCTTTATGATTATTATTATATTATTGCTATTAGACGGGAAATTGAAAAGAACGAGTTTTCAGTAGTAGTGTTAGGTAGAATTTTGGTGGTTAATGGCGTTGAGTGTGAGATTGTGAGAGACGAATTTGTCTCCCACGGATTGGCTGATTTCCAGTGAGATTATTTAATTGAGTTAGGAAAATTGCCTTAGGGATCATAATAATGATAAGATGGGTCACTTTATATTCTAAATAAATGATTGAATTTCCTTGAAGTTTAGATGTTAGTTCTTAAATTTAGGGGACAAACTTTGGTGGGAAATTATTGGCCATGGTTTCCATTTAATGATCCAACATTAGAAACGAGGTGTATAGTGTATTATCATAAGTAAGATAGTCTGCAATTTATAAGTGTGTGCATATTGATATGACTAATGGAGAAAATAATCAGGAACTACAGTAATTGAGGTCAATGGGTAGTTGCTGGTTGGTTGGGTTGATTAAACTATTGTGAAGTACTAAAACAATAAGTGGTAAACTATTGTTTATTGAGTTAAAGAGTGGATTGCAGATGGAAGTTTTATGGAATTGAATTGTCACTGTTATGTCCATGTTTTCGAATGGATTTCATGGGTTTCCGTGTTACATTGGTTTTCGTTGGTTAGTTTATTTTGTGGCTTCATGAGTTGGTTGCCACTGGTATCGTGACCAGTGGTTTCAGTTTTACAATATTATAAACTAAAATTTGATACATTGAAATACATAATAAAATATAAGATGTAGTATATTATATGAATTACATTAAAGTTATGCTAATGGGAGGAATTAAGACTTACCCTTAGATTTGAACTTTAGGAAATTGATTATAGAATTAGGTGAGTTTTTGGGTCTAGGCTAGACATAGAATAATATGAGTGTTTATAAATTTGTTAACTTACAAATTATGCATATATACTTGATAGATTGGAAAGGTTCGGAAGCATTGAGAAAAGGAAAGCATTGGAGAAGTAATTGCTTGACTTCGGTTCTTCGGTGGCGGTAGGTTATGGTTTATTCTATTTGATAGATAAACTCTTAATAGCGATTGATATGCATTGAATGATATTGTGAAGTTCTCTATGTACTTGACTGTGTG
>JAJOON010032206.1:0-17293 GCA_029582645.1 Solanum megistacrolobum | reverse complement strand
ATGCAAGCTAACTTCATCTTTAAAACGTTTGAACTCATATGTGATACTTCTTGAAGTAACCTTAGTTCATTATTACTTGTGGGGAATCAACCTTAACCGACATAGAGATCATGTGAGCTACAACATGATCCCCCGATGTCTCCCACACCGAAAAGGGTTGTCCTACTTGCCAAGGTAGAACCATGAACTTCTAGCTTAAGTGGATCCACTAGCTAATCAACCTACGGGAGCACATAGTTTATGGATAAGGAGATTGCTACTATAAACACAACCTCTACTAGCGAGGGAGCTTCCATCTCATGAGATTGTTTCTAGAAACCCGACCTCTACTACAGGAGAGCTTCCATCCCATTGTCAATATCCTCTCGATGCTAAGCATAAATCCCATGGAATAGTCTTTTCTTACTTGACTTCATTAATCATGGAAAGGTTCCTTGGACAACCACTCCAAGCTAGTTCATTAGGATAGCTCTTACTCTTTGATTCAATTAGGTGAGAATGCCTTTCAACCTAAGAATCCTTTCTATGTGATAAAACCTTTCACATATTGCTATTATGTGTTTATCAAAATATCCTTTCACAACACAACACAACACAACATCATCATTGGTACTTTACTCTCAAAGGACCCTTAAAACATTTGCATAGATTTCTAAGAAAATGCATAAGTCCATAAATTACCTCTTCAGGTTCAAAACCCACTTTCAAGCATCAATGCTTAGAAAACATGGGTCAGATATGTATTTCATCATAAATACATGTAAAGCTTGCAATACATGCTTAATTTGATAAAACTCTTCCTTGAAGATCAAATCCTACATCATATGATTCATAACTTGAAAAAACATGGGGATTACATGGGTTTATGGGGAAATCATCATAAAATCACTGTATTTCATCAATTCATGTATAAGAGATCATAATTCAATCATTTAAATCAATAATTCAAATAACCCATGATAATTGAAGAAAACCCTAACTTAATTGGGGAAATCTACCTTTAGAAATAGAGGAATTTGGGAACTCCATGAATAAAAGGAATCCATGGATGAAAAATATCATACCTTAAATCCAAAATCTAGCCTTCATGGAGGAATTGATACCTTGACTTGAAACCCTGGGTTAAATCTTCTTCTTCAAGTTTCTAGAGGGAGAAATATTTGGAAAGGAGATTTGGTTTTCTTTTGTGAATTTGGAAGAATGAAATGAATGGGCTAATTTGGGTGTTGAAAATACTTATATAGGGGTCTTAGTGAAGGGTAAAACGACATAGTATAGGAACTAATTTAATTAGGAAAAGACCCAACTGCCCCTGAAATAACTGTCAGCTGTCACCGACCTTCCACCTACGGACCTCAGTCGACGAATCGTGGTCTGACATATGGCCCGTCCTGGTGTACCGTAGATGATGGTCAGAGAGTTCTGGTTGACTTACGGTTCCCCTAGCCATGAGCCGTGGACCCTTCGACGGTTCATGGGTCCTGGTTGTGGTCCTTCCTGGCTCTGCTTTTTGTTAGCCTATCCACGGACCCATCAATGGTCCGTGGTTCACCCTACGGGCCGTGGTTGTCCATCGTGGATGGGACCTGGAAATGCTGAAATCTGCTATGGTGCTCTCTTTTGGATTCGGGGTGTTACAATATTTCCCCCTTGGGATCATTCGTCCTCGAATGAGATTCAAACTGGTTCTAAAAGATTAGGAGATGAATTAACAACCCAACTTAACAATGCAAAGCATCTAACCAAAGAGGAACTATCGATTCCAAGCTAGGACATTCTTAAAACATCATAAGAGGAGTGAAACTAACTCTATCAGCCCATCATGCATGCAATGCACATATATACAAGAAGGAAACTTCAACTCCAAGTTAATCATACTCAATCCATCATAAGGAAGTAGGAACTACATCTATCAACCCAATATGCATGAATTTCCAAAATTACTCATTTACAAGGGGGAACTACCTTTTCCAAGCTAAAAACATACTTAACACAATCTCATGGAGCTCATATGCAATTTGTTCTAAAAAAGCATAGATGCATGTTCATCAATTCATCTCATGAAGTCTATAGGCAACTCATACTCAACGCACAACAACATAACATTAGGAAAATTAATCATATAAACTCATTTTCTTTCAAAACACAAGTTTTTCATGAACATGCATAACATAAAAAATCATGGAAACACGTGACTCCTAAAACAAGGACAAACCAAGAGGAACTCATTACCTCAAGCTAGAATAGGAGTAGAAGGAAAAAGATGAGGATATCGGGACATCATATCGCCTCGACCTCCCAAGTAGCACCCTCCACTAACTGATTCCTCCACAACACTTTCACGGAAGCTATTTCTTTATTTCTCAACTTCTTGACTTACCGGTCTAGAATCTCTACCAGAACTTCCTCATAAGAAAGACTTTCATCAACTCCCAACCCTTTTAGGGGAACTATGGATGTTGGATCCCCAGCACATTTCTTAAGCATAGAGACATGGAAAACAGGATGCACCGACACCAACTCATTCGGCAAGTCTAACTCATAAGTAACCTTACCAACACGTCTCAAAACCTGATATGGGCCTACATACCGAGGACTAAGCTTCCCTATCTTACCAAACCTCATTACACCCTTCATGGGTGAGATTTTCAAATAAACCCAATCGTGAACATCAAACTCAAGATCCCTTCTTCTCACATCGACATATGACTTTTGCCGACTTTGAGCCATTTTCAACCTTTCTCTTATAAGTCAAACTTTCTGTATGGCCTCATGTGCCAATTCTAGACCTATTAGGGAAACTTCACCCACCTCAAACCATCCTATGGGAGATCTACACCTCCTACCATATAAGGCCTCAAATGGAGCCATATCGATACTTGAGTGATAACTGTTATTGTAAGCAAACTCAACCAATGGAAAATGGTCATCCCAATTACCCTTAAAATATATCACACAAGCCCTTAACATTTCTTCCAAATTTTGGATAGTACGCTCCGCTTGCCCAAGGGTTTGGGGATGAAAGGTTGTGCTAAGCTTACTTTTGTGCCAAGGCTCCTTTGGAATGATTTCCAAAACTGTGAAGTGAAATAGGTACCACGATCGGAAATAATAGACAAAGGTATTCCATGCAACCTTACCATTTCTCTCAAGTATAACTTGGCATAGTCCTCCGCCGAGTAGAAAACCTTAACGGGAAGGAAATGAGCCGATTTCGTCATCCGATCTACTATCACCCAAATTGAATCATGTTGTCACCGGGTGCGAGGCACAACCAACAATAAAGTCAATATTCAAGTCTTACCATTTCCAAGTAGGAATGCTAATATCTTGGGACAAACCTCCTAGTTTCTGATGCTCAACTTTTACTTGTTGGCAATTTGGACACTTAGCCACAAATCTCGTAATATCTTTCTTCATCCCATTCCACCAATAGACCTCCCGTATATCATGGTACATTTTGGTGGCTTCCGGTGAATGGAATACTGTGAACTATGAGCTTCTGTCATAATTTGTTCCCTCATGTCATCCACATTCGAAACACATAACCAACCTTGGTATCTAAGTACACCATCTCCCCCTTGGGAGAAAGCCTCAACAGATTTCTTAAGCACCGCCTCTTTCAATTTTATCAAAATTGGATCAAGACCTTGCTTGTCTTTCACATCCTCCACAAAAGATGATTCGGACCCATTGTGAACCATAACACCACCCTTGGTGGAGTCCACTAACTGAACACCTAATCGGGCCAATCTATGAACATCTCAAACCAACTCTTTCTTTTCTTCTTCAATATGGGTGACACTACCCATAGACAACTGACTAAGAGCATCCATCACCACGTTTGCTTTTCCGAGGTAAAAACACTCATGTCGTAATCTTTCAATAAATTAAGCCACCTTCTTTGGCGAAGATTTAGATCTTTATGATTAAATACATATTGCAAACTCTTGTGGTCGGTAAACACATCTACATGTACTCCATACAAATAGTCTCCAAATATTTTAGGCAAAAACGACCGCCACTAACTCAAGGTCGTGAGTAGGATAAGTCTTCTCATGGATTTTAAGTTTCCTTGGGGCAAAGGCAATAACTTTCCCATTTTGCATAAGCATACACCCTAGCCCAATTCTTGAGGCATCACAATAAACCACAAAACCATTTGTCCCTTCCGGTAAGGTCAACACCAGAGCGAAAGTAAGTTTATCCTTCAATAGTCTATCCTTCAACTCTTGAAAACACTTTTCACACACTTCAGAACTTATGAACTTAGCCTTCTTTTGAGTCAAAGTCGTCAAAGGAGAGGCAATCAAAGAGAATTCTTCAACAAACTTCTATAGTAACCGGCTAAACCCAAGAAACTTTTAATATCAGAAGGAGTTAGAAGTCTAGGCCAACTCTTGACTGCATCCGTCTTCCATGGATATACCTCAATACCTTTACTTGAAATAATGTGACCAAGGAAAGCTACGGACCTTAACCAAAATTCACATTTGTTAAACTTTGCAAAAAGTTATTGGTCCTTAAGAATTCGCAACACGATCCTCAAATGATAAACATGCTCATTCTCACTCCTTGAATAGATCAAAATATCATCAATGAACATAATCACAAACATGCCAAAGTACTATCTAAACACCCTATTCATCAAATCCATATATGTCGTCGTAACGTTAATTAACCCAAACAACATTACCAAAAACTCATAATGACCATATCAAGTTTGAAAAGTCATCTTTGGAATGTCATATCCTTCACCCTCAATTGGTGATAACCCGATCGGAGATCAATCTTAGAGAAATAACTTGCTCCTTGAAGTTGGTCAAACAAATCATCTATCTTTGGAAGAGGATACTTATTGTTAATGCTCACCCTGTTCAACCGACGATAGTCGATACACATCCGAAAAGAACCATCTGTCTTTCTAACAAACAAAACTAGAGCACCCCATGGAGAGATACTTGGTCGGATGAAACCCTTATCCAACAAATCTTTCAATTGTTATTTCAACTCCTTAAGTTCTGCCGGAGCCATACGGTAAGGAGGAATAAAAATAGGTTGCGTATCTGGGAGTAGGTCAATACCGAAGTCTATTTCCCGCTCAGGAGGAATATCGGGTAAGTCATCTAGGAATACTTCCGAAAACTCATTAACAACAGGGACCAACTCGAGAGTAGGGGTTTTAGAATCTACATCCCTTACCCTAACTAGATGGTAAATGAAACCCTTAGAGATCATCTTTCTAGCTTTAAGATAAGAGACAAACTGACCCTTAGGCATATAATTTCTCCCCTTCCAATCTATGATAGGCTCATTTTGGAATTGAAACTTGACTACACGAGTTCTACAATTGATAGCAGTGTAACGTGAGTGCAACCAATCCATACCCAAGATAACATCGAAATCTAACATATCAAGTTCTACCAAGTCAACAAGAGTAACTTTATGGGACAAGGAAACGAGACACTTTCTATAAACACTCTTAGCCACAATAGAATCACCAATAGGCATAGAGATAGAAAATGGATCTAACAACAACCGGAAGAACATAAAACCTCATAGTCACATACGCCATTGCAAAAGACAAAGTAGCACCCAAGTTGGAAAACTTTCAATATACTGATAACCATATTGGGGGAAACCCTCTTGTTCACCACAAGTCTGAAGTGCATAAAATCGGTTTTGCTTAGGAGCATTGGAACCCACACCACTAGTAGTAGCTTGATTGCCCTCTCTTCCTTTAGCCGTAAGTATTGGGCAATCCCTCATTTTGTGACAACTTTTACCACAACCAAAGCAACCATCTGTTTCGGCTAGGCACTTACCCTTGTGCTTCCTCCCACACTTAGTACAATTGGACCTAGGCAATGAAGATCTACTACCATTACCTCCTTGAGCCTTAGGGTTAGAAACCCTATCTTGGTTAAACTTGAAGGAAGCATTAGAGGAACCTTGACCATTAAACCTTTGTCGGAATCTAGGATGACCTTGTCCATCGGACCTTGCATGAGAGAAATTTCCATCTCCGGTCTTAGCCCTTTTTACCTCTATAGACTTTTCCTTAAGTTTCTCCTCCTCAGTTTGTTGTGCATGCACCATGAGATGAGAGATGTCCATGTCATTAAAGAGCATAGTGGTTCGACACTCTTTAACCACCATTTCAGACACACCCAAAACAAACTTACTCATCTTAGCCCTTGAATCCGCAACCATAGTTGGAGCATTCTTTGACAATTGAGTGAACTTTAGAGCATATTACCTCACACTCATACTTCCTTGTCGAAGATTAATGAACTTAAAGCACCTTAGCCTCCCTCATCTCAAGGGGAAAGAACTTATCAACAAAAGTGACCTTAAACTTCTCCTAATTAAGAGGACCCGCATCTTTTGGTCTCCCTTCCTTCTATTGGTTATACCATATTTGAGCCACACCTTTTAGTTGATAAGTGGCCAACTCCGCCTTTTCTACCAGTGTAACTCCCTTGATCATTAAAACCTTATAGACTTCATCAATGACTCTTGAGGATATTCCTCAACCTTCGAACCATGAAACTCTAGAGGATTCATCCTTATGGAGTCCCTCACTCTAGAAGCCTACGTATCCACATTTGGGTTCACGGGAACCGCAACCTCCCTATTGGCTTAGGCTATCACAACTTGAGCCAACACTTGAAAAGCAGCCCTAAACTCCATATTCAATACTTGCTTGGCCAAAGGATCAACCGAAACTTGAGGAGCTTGGGGAGGAGCTTCTTGTTCTGTATTCTCCGTCACATTCCTTTTAGTATAAGCTCTTCGAGTCGCCATATCCTAAAGAACAAACGATAAGGATTAGGATAGAGACCTTATAGAGTTGATCTCTATCGCACAACTTAAGAGTAATGAAAGAAGTGGAGTTTCCTAATCATCTTGTAGCCTCTCATTCATAAATGTGGCGTACATCACACTCATGAACAAGACTTTACTAGACGTGGCTTATGAGACATTCTAAGACCACACTAAACTTTGTGCTTTGATTACCAAGTTTGTTAATACGCTCAAATTACACCTCCCTAAAGAAGTAAAAGTGATCGTTGTCAAGTAAAGAACCCAACTTGTAGGTTGGGGTCGATCCCACGAGGAATATGGTTCAGACTTAAACCTAACTCACAATTATTTCTCTTTAGTCAAACTATTTCTGAGAAAAGTAAACAGGGGGTTTTGTAACTAAAATAACAGAATGTTGATTTGAATGATTATGTAACAAGTAAACAAGATTCACAATTTGAGATATCAATATAAGATGGAAACTAGGGCATATGTGGTCCCCATAAGCTCTTAACTCAGTAAATGTAAAAATAGTAATCATATCCTAGTGTTTGACATGCAATGCCAGTAAGTGATGGGTTTGAAAGTGATTAGGCCGTCATGCGGAAGCTCACAATTGCAAATCATATGCTTGACAAATAAGACGACAAATAAAAGCATACTAAAGACATATTATTAATATGGTTTGGTCAAGCAACCTACATATTGAAAACTAATATTAAAAAAGCACAAATATGTTTAGGAGAAAATCTCACCATAAACAAGATTCTTAAACGACTACATTGTGGGTTCTATATTGTTCTTGATATGAGAAGATGAGTCTTCAATTTATATAGTTCCAAACTTTTCTCCCAAGGAAAGAATAACCATATATGGAAGAAAATTATATTTTCCTTTCAAGAAAAGTTAAAACATTTATTGTAATGTTTTGTCTTTTCTTTTAGGAAAAAATAAACTTCAAATAATGTAAGAAAATCAGGGCAAAACCCTAACAGTAAGTTATGTATCCCTAAGAGATTGGTAATCATCATAGGGAATTTCTCACGCGACTTGGTAAATCTACGAATGTGTGCTTTACTTATAACCCTCACATTCACCCCAAATTAGTCATCGTGTCAATTAACTTAAGGTATTCACCCTTTCCTCAATTAATTAAAGTCAGACTATTAGATAGCAGCAAATCCTTAACTAAATTTATATTGTTTAATATTTTTCTCATTCATTACCCCCTTGGTAAGACAAGTAGGAACAAGACGAGTTCTAACGTTGTACATCGCTAGAAAGACTTCTAAACGAAAAGATTAAGAATACATGTATAAACACTATTCAAGAATTACTTAGTTATTTTTCATATGTTGTTAATTGTTCATGGTTCCCACAACCCTAGTTGTGGATTTAGCTACTCATGCTTGAGAGTTCACAACTCATAATTAGGTTAAAAGAATTCATGAACTTTCAATTCGAATAGATGAAAACCAAAATGTTGAATTGAAATTCAAAGTGTAATTGCATAAACCAACTTCTGGAAATTAAATTGCTAAGAGTTTGCAAATTAATTCCAAAAGACCAAAAAAACAAAAGTCTACAATAATGTCTCCCCAAAAAAGGATAATACAACCCATATTTATAGAGTTTTAAATCCTAAACCAACTAGGAAACAAAATAAGGAAAATTGATCTAGGACGTGATTTTGACTGACGGCATGACCTACAGACCATGGTTCGACCTACGGTCCGTTGGTCACCTCCGTGATTCAGGTACTGGAACTCCATATCTCTGATCTCATTGACGGATGTGCAGGACGGGTCGTCACTCAACCTACGATCCATCATTGGCTTCTGTGGTTTCACACTTGGTCAGAGTTCCCTGAACTTCACCTACGTTGCACCACCTATGGGCCGTCACTGGACCTAAGGTCCGTGGTTGTCTTCGTTGGTTGTTGTTGCTACAAATTATAGTCTTTTTTTCTCTTAATCGCTTCCAAACTAATTTCATGTAAAAGATTACATAAAAACATTATATCTAATAACAAAATAGCTCAAGACACACACAAATTTTAAGTGAAATGCATCAAAAATACCGTAAACTTAAGGTATATCAACACTCTCAACTTAAATTTGTTGATTGTCCTCAAGCGACACATTTGAACTCTAAACGACACTTATGTAGAAGCAAACATACAATTCAGGCAATCACGTGGCTTTCTCAATCAAGTCGTTCATTTAGTGCAAATCTTTCAATATAGACTCAATAAGCTAACTCATGCGTATCAAAACATGACATAGACCGACCAACAGACATCATCACATACACTTTTAGCAATCACCAAGGTACTAACTTTCCAACAATGTAACTAGTGCCCTCACTTCAAAGAAATCCTCATTCACACAACAAATTTGATTTTTAAGTTCAAGGATTTAGTCAACACTCACACTTAGAAGTGAATTCAAATACCGTTAGTGCTCAATACCACAGGCTTGCCCTTATTTTTACTACACAGACTCTCCAAATTAATCACTAGAATCACTATAACTTTCTTAGCTTGCAACATAGTCTTAGGGTTAGGTAGGATACATTTGGGTATTTTTAGTGACTTTTCTGCCCTCTTTGACATTACATTGGCTATTTACCTCTTTTCTCAACCAATTCTGACATATTTTTATTTTCTGCTCTTTTCCTTGACTTTCTTCAGCATGTGACTTTGACTTTATCGCTTTTCATTTTCACTTTTTTCTCTTTTTTTTCTTTTACTTCTTCTTTCTTTTTTTCTCATCATCATTATCACTCTTTTTGTTTCTTTTGAATTCAGTCATATCTTTTTCTATCCTTTTCCTTTTTCTACACACAACTCTTTTCATACCCTTTTTCTTTCGATTTCCTTTTTCATAGCCATCCTCAACTTATGTATTTTGCATGAGTTGAGGTGCACAAAGTCTGAGATCAGGCCAGGGCCAAGATTAAGGTACTTTCGGAATCAGCCACCCCCAACTTAGGCTTTTGTCCTAATTTAAGGTACACATGTCTAAAGAGAGACCAAGGCCAAACAGTCTTTTAGGGAAGGTGAGTTAGGTGTTTTTGAAAGAAGTGGTCTACATTAGTCTCAAACATTTGGATCTAAGAGAGCATTTATTTCTTTTGGTTGGATTTTTGTAGGCTTAAGTGGACTTGTTAGAACAAGGGCCTATGAGTATTTCTCAATTCCTTGCCTAGATTATCTTCACAGGACCAACGGGGAAAGTTTTAGATTGGCACATACAGTATGAATAAACAAAATCCACTCACACACACTTGGCACATTGTTTCATTACCAGATTATTAAATTATCTAGTTCAAATTTTAGCTTAAGTCATGCTATCATACTGGTTCGTTATCATGTCACATGAAGATCCAACATATTCAACTCATTAAGCCTATAGATCTAGCACATTTCAAAATTTTGGACAAGTATCAATTTCATGATCTTATGCCATCATGCTTTCATTCTTCTACTTACTTCTACACATATAATCCTAAACATATCGGTTCAACATAAAAGTAAATCAGTCCCTTGGGGAAAAAGAACACAAGCAAGAAAATCCCAAGGGAGGATTATGAGTTGGGTTACTCAGACTTCACCCTATCACTCACAACCTATTTACCCCACCCCCAACAAACTATGGTGCAATTGCCCTCAATGCACAAATAAAAGAAAAGTAAAGTATAGGGTGAAGCACAACTGTGGCGCATATGCACCGAACATCCATCAAGAGATGGGTGTGTCCGGTTTCCCAGAACCCATTGGATCAGCAGTAGGGACATTATCAGTAATGCTATCATCAACAGCAGGAACACCATCAATAGTGCTCCTTAAACCCGATGCACCAGCAAACTCAATCTCATGAGCTCTCCTCAAATGCAACTCCTCATCGAAAAAAGAATGTCGTTGGGCAGCCTCAATCTCCTGCCTCTCCCTCTTCTTAGCTCGCCGAGCCTCCTCGGCATCGAAAGTATGTACAGAAGAACTGTGTCGCTTCCCAGACGTTCGGGAGAGGTCGGGTGGAGGCACAGTATCACCGAAGAGTGCATACATCACCACCTCATCATTCTCAACCTTATGTGCGGGCTCTGGTATAGAATTAGCGGGGGCTAGAACGGCATCAACATCAGCACGGAGTCTAGCCAACTTTGTCTCGAAAGCGGTGACATCAATGGTAGGGGCAGGCCACTACAAAACTCTCAACTCAAAGGCATCTAGGCGTTTGTGGACCGCCTGAATCTTCTAATCTATTATCTGCTACATACGAGCCTCAGACTTTTCCACAAATCGCAGCATCCAAGACATTATGTGCTACAACAGAGTGGCCATCTAATTCTCTAACTTCTACACTCGGGCTAGAGGAACTACAGTCGACCCTGAAGAGGGAGTGGTTGGAGATGAACTCGTAGCCTGACTAGTAGCAGTAGAAGGGGGAACATGTGCATCCGTAGTAGTGGGAGGTATGGCGGTCTCATCAACTTGAATCTGCTCCACATCATCAGCAAGATCAGCACCTAAGGGAGGTAGGTCAACCTGTGGATCCTTTCATGGTGCAGCAAGGTTGGCATCGTCTCTAATAAGGCCAATGTCCACAGTCTTGGTCACCTCTATCAGACTATAATAATGTCAAATAGGCACCCCAACTGCCTTGCACAGATGAAATATGAGACAAGGAAAAGGCAAAGTGGTGGTGGTCTTGAAGGCCCTCTCATGAATCTTAGCGATCGGAATCTGTGCGAAGTTATTCTCAAGTCCTGCCATAAGTGCTGCCAACATCACAGCCCAATCCCAAGTAACCACATTATCCGCCTGAGTAGGGGACAGTCTGGTACGCACAATGGTCTAAAAAAACTTTGCAGTGAAGCTTAGAATAGCCTTTCTAATAGGCAAAGTCATATTGTGCACCCAGTCGATACGCTCCCCCTCATCGACAATATGACGGGCCATCCAACGGAGTAAACTCGCTCTTTTCTCGGCATCCCTCTGAATGCCCCACTCTGAACCATGCCCATCATGTAGTCATACGCCGCTGTATTAATCGGCAAAGTATGGTCTGGGCCATAAATGAACTGACGGATAGTGGTCTCAGAGATATCAACGAAAAAAATCCACACCAAAGTAGCTTGAAGTGGGGGTTGAGCTAGTAGCTTAGCCTGTTTAGAAATAGAGTAACAGACAGTGGCGGCGTAGGAGGCATAGAGCTCTCGGGCCATCTCATCGCTGGATTACCCTGGACTTTGTGCCATCCACTCACACTTGTGCATCTTGAAAAGCTCTTTAATAGTGGGCACAATGTGAAGGCTAACTGTAAGTACCCGACGCTCCTGAGTAATGGTCTGGGTCTGCCTCTGGTGCTCGTTTCAGTTCTGCCCATCATAGTACATTTGATACTAGCCCTCGACACACCACATGTTTGGCTCGGCGGTAAGCAGAACGGGGTACATGGGTATTCCAAGCAGACCATGAGCCTCTCTAGAGCTAGTGGCCTTAGAGGCAGAGGCTAGTGTGAAGCTAGAAGTAGAGCCGGACTACGACTCATCAGCATATTGGGCCCCTCCTCATACTAGGGGGAAACTATGGGGGTGGTGGAGGAGGGATGCTCCTCATCAGATACAATCGTCTTACTATTCTGGTGCCTTGTGGTCACAGGGGCAGTAGGGGGGCTCTCATTTACCCCGGTGTGTACTCCTTTCCGCTGGAATCTTGAATGACTCGATGTGAGGGTGCAACGAACTTGGACTTGCCTTTTCTAGAGTAAACAAGTGCTTTTTTTGGAGCCATGGTACCCGTGGAAGACTAGTTACTACTAAAACAAGTCAAAAAGAACCACAAAATAATTTTAGAACACCCTTAGGACCTAGACAAATTTTAAAAAAAATACACACAGTGACTTTTTTGTGACCTACGGTGGGTAACTATGGTCCGTCGATGGAGTGATGGGCCGTGGGTCCCCTCCATAGGTCAGGAGGTCCATATTCGGTTCTCTGTAGTTGGAACCACGAATGTGTAGAATGGTCAGTCGATAGAACGACGGACTGTAGGCCACACCCTGGTTCACAACTTAGCAAAAATTTTGAGCAGGGTTAGTGACAGACCACGACCTACGGTCCGTAGGTGGACCTACAGTCCGTCGATTGTAGTCGTGTAGCAGGTATTGAATTCCAAAATTTCACATAACACATTAAACTTAACAATCTACAACCAATCTAAGTCTAAACATGTATTTCAACATATTATTCGATAGTTCATCATCCGTAGGGTTTCGATTATGCAAAATTCAAAATTCAGCACAAAGAAACAATAAAAACCTACGTCAAAACACTCAATTAGACCTTACAAACCCATTTATTCAAGTTAAATTTAACTACACACTCACATACCATCATTCCAATGGTACTATCTAAACCAATTTTCAACATTTAACAAGTAATTTGGGGATATTTTAAACTTGAAAATGTGCTCGTTTGCCCCTCAGGACCAACTGGCTCCATTACTAAGGTCTTAATAGACGTTCATGAAAAATTTTGACCAAAAACAAGCTAGAATTCTGGATCACAAAAAATCCTTGGACTATAGCATACGAAAATCGGCAAAATCTGGATTTACCTGCTTTAGGGTTATTTTAAACATGAAAATGCACCTATTTTCCCCTCACGACCAACTGACTCCATTACTAAGGTCTTAATGGACGTCCACAAAAAAAATTGACAAAAAACAAGCCAGAATTCCAAATCACCAAAAATCCATGGACTAGCACACAAAATCGGCAAAATCTGGATTTACCTGCTTCGAGGCTATTTTAAACATGAAAATGTGTTTGCCCCTCATGACCAACTAGCTCCATTACTAAGGTCTTAAGGGACGTCCATGAAAAATTTTGGCCAAAAACTAGTCATAATTTCGGATCACCAAAAATCCAAAGACTATAGAACACGAAAATAGGCAAAATCTGGGTTTACCTGCTTTGGGGCTATTTTGAACTTGAAAATGCGCCAATTCGCCCATTACTAAGGTCTTAAGGAAGCCGATGAAACTTTCAACCAAAAACAAGCTGGAATTTTAGATTACCAAAAAACCATTAACTATAGCACACGGAAATTGGCAAAAATCTGGGTTTACCTGCTTAGGGGCTATGTTGAACTTGAAAATGCACATGTTTGCCTCTCAGGACCAACTGGCTCCATTACCAAGGTCTTAACGGACGTCCATGAACAATTTCGGCCAAAAACAGGTCGAAATTATAGATCATAAAAAATCCATGGATTATAGCACACGAAAATCAACAAAATATGGGTTTACCTGCTTTGGGGCTCGTTTGAACTTGAAAAATGCGCTTGTTTTCCCCTCAGGACCAACTGACTTCATTACTAAGTTCTTAACGGATATCCATGAAAAATTATGGCCAAAAACTTGTCGAAACTTCGAATCGCAAAAAATCCATGGACTATAGTACACAAAAATTGGCAAAATCTGGGTTTACCTGCTTTAGGGCTATTTTACACTTGAAAATGCGTCCATTTGCCCATCGGGACCAACTGGCTGTATTATTAAGGCCTTAACGAACGTCCATGAAAAGTTTCAGCCAAAAAAAAACTGAAATGTTAGATCACCAAAAATCCATGGACTATAGCACATGAAAATCGGCAAAACTTGGATTTACCTGCTTTGGAGCTCGTTTGAACTTGAAAATGCACCCGTTTTCCCCTCGGGACCAACTGTCTTCATTACTAAAGTCTTAACAGACGTCCATGAAAAATTTTAGCCAAAAATTAGCCAGAATTCCAGATCAGCAAAAATCCATGGACTATATAGCACACTAAAATCGGTAAAATCTGGGTTTACCTACTTTGGGGCTCTTTTGAACTTGAAAATTCACCTATTTGCCTCTCGGGACCAACTAGCTCCATTATTAAGATCTTAACGGACGTCCATGAAAACACACAGCCAAAAACTAGCCAGAATGTTGAATCACCAAAAATCCATGGACTATAGCACACGAAAATTGGCAAAATTTGTGTTTACCTTCTTTAGGGCTATTTTGAACTTGAAAATGCATTCGTTTATCCATCGGGAGCAACTTGCTCCATTACTAAGGTCTTAACGGATGTCCATGAATAATTTTGGCATAGAGAAGCCAGAATTTTGGATCACTAAAAATCCATGGACTATATAGCACACAAAAATGGGCAAAATCTAGGTTTACCTGTTTTGGGGGTCGTTAGAACTTAAAAATGCGCTTGTTTGCCCCTCGGGACCAACTAACTCCATTACTAAGGTTTTCGCATACGTCCATGAAAAATTTTGTCCAAAATCTGGTCGAAATTCCGGATCACCAAAAATCCATGGACTATAGCACATGAAAATTGGCGAAATCTAGGTTTACCTATTTTGGGGCTAATTTCAACTTGAAAATGCTCCTGTTTTCCCCTCTAGACCAACTGGCACCATTACTAAGGTCTTAACGGATGTCCATGAAAAATTTCAGCTAAAAACAAGCTGAAATCTGGATCACATAAAATCTATGGACTATAGTACACGAAAATTGGACAAATCTGGGTTTATCTCCTTTGGGGCTCGTTTGAACTTGAAAATGCACCTATTTTTCCCTCGGGACCAACTGGCTCCATTACTGAGGTCTTAACGGACGTTCATTACAAATTTAAGCAAAAAACTTGTCGGAATTCTGGATCACCAAAAATCCATGGACTATAGCACACAAAAATCGGCAAAATCTTGGTTTACCTGCTTTAGGGATATTTTAAACTTGAAATTGGGACCGTTTGCTACTCGGGACCAACTGGCTCCATTACTTAGGTCTTATTGGACGTCCATGAAAATTTCAGTCAAAAACAAGCTGGAATTCTAAATCACCAAAAATTTGTGGACTATAGCACACGAAAATCAGTAAAATCAGGGCTTTGGGGCTTTTTTTAACTTTAAAATGTGTTTGTTTACCCCTCGGGCCAACTAGATCTATTACTAAGGTCTTAAAAGACGTTCATGAAAAAATTTGGCAAAAAACAAGTCGAAATTCTGGATCACCAAGAATTCATGGACTATAGCACAAGAAAATTGGCAAAATCTGGATATACCTACTTTGGGGCTATTTTGAACTTGAATATGCACTTGTTTGCCCCACAGGACCAACTGGCTCCACTACTAAGGTCTTAACGGACGTCTATGAAAAATTTCAACAAAAAACAAGCCGAAATTCTGAATCACCGAAAATCCATGGACTATAACACACAAAAATCGACAAAATATGGGTTTACCTGCTTTGGGGCTCATTTGAACTGGAAAATCCACCTGTTTGACCTCGGGACCAACTCGCTCCATTAATAAGGTCATAACAGACGTCCATGAAAAATTTCAGCGAAAAACTAACCGGAATTGAGATAACCTAAAATCCTGGACTAAAGCACACGAAAATCAGCAAAAATTGTGTTTACCATCTTTGGGGCTCGTTTGATCTTGAAAATGCGCCCGTTTGTCTCTCGGTACCAACTGACTCCATTACTAAGGTCTTAACGGACGTCCATGAAAAATTTCGGCAAAAAACAAGCCGGAATTCTGGATCACCAAAAATCCATGGACTATATATAGCACACAAAATTTGGCAAAATCTGGATTCACCTGCTTTGGGCCATTTTGAACTTGAAAATGCAGTCGTTTGCCCCTCCGGACCAACTGGCTCCATTACTAAGGTCTTAACGGACGTTCATGAAATATTTCAGCCAAAAACAACCCAAAATTATGGATCACTAAAAATCCATGGACTATAGCACATGAAAATAAAAAAAAATCAAGGTTTACTTGCTTTGGGGCTATTTTGAACTTGAAAATGCATATGTTTGCCCCTTAGGACCAACTAGCTCTGTAACATCCGGCATTTTGAAATAACTATGAAGAGGCTTAGAATTGGAAATAGTCATTTTTGGAAAGAATAAAAAAAATCTGGAAAATTTGGCTAAGTATGGAAAAAAATGAGTTTTTGGCCAACTTTGAACAGTCATAACTCCTAGCTCAGGATGAGTTAGGTGTAGTTCCAGTTATGTTTGAAAATTTTGTGGAATGGTCTTTCCAACGCCGCCAAGTTTGCTCGATTTCGAGTTCGTATGAGTGAGTTATGCCCTTTGGAAGTTGGGCAGTTGGCATGGAAGTCTGTCTGAAAATTTGTAAGGGTATTTTGGTCTTTTCCCTAGCCTTTTCTTTTGGATATATATTAGTGTGTTAGACTGATTTTGATCAGTTTTTCTCATTTTAAAGAGTGAGAGTGAGGGTTTGTGAGTGAAGAGGAGAAGAAGAGGAGAAGAGAAGATCAAGCAAGGTTTCTTCAAGGATCGTCGTGGATATCGTCGGGGGTGATCCCTATTAGGTATGTGAGCTCATAGTGTTGGGTTGGTTCTTTCCCCCACACGCCAAACTCGTTTAATTTCGAGAAAAGATTTAGTTGTGGTTGTTGAAATCTTG